>JAADWV010000169.1:0-59447 GCA_023336295.1 Pythium folliculosum
ACCCTCGTCGATGCCGCGCTGCAAAGCCTTGCCCGTCATCTCCTCCGAAGCGCCGTACCCCTCGGCCGTGTCCCAGAAGTTGATGCCGTGCTCGTACGCGCGCTTGAGGATCGGAAATGCCTCGTCGTTCTCGTCGCCATTGACAAAGGTGAAGCAGCCGTACGAGAACACCGATACCAGCAGCCCGGAGTTGCCCAGGAAGCGGTACTTCATGTCGTTCTTGGTGGCCATAGCCATTGTCGTCGGCGCGCTTGTTCGAAGGAGTTGGGGGTGGTGTTGGAAGACTTGATAGTTGGAGGCAAATCACCGAATGAGAGTCTCGACCACACCCGAGCCAGGGTCTCACTTGAGGAACGTGGGGGAAGAAGCGCAGCAAGCGTACGCGCCACGGCCTCTCACCTGTTGCCCCCCACGCCGTCTTGGAAGACAGGCAGCACGCGCTCACGGAGCCTACTGAGGTTGCGTAAGTGGGAGATGAGACGCTATTTTGCTTTCCTGTTTCGCCTCGTGCGGGACGCGAAAACACACTGCCGGGTGTACCCATGTCCTTCAGGGAGTGACGATCCGTGGGGACGTGATTACGAGGTATACTAAGCTCGTCTTCACAATTGACGGTGTGAAAATTAGGAAGCGCACACGCGTCGGATCGGGATCATGCGGCTCGCTGGAGGCGAATCCTGCTTGTTCGCGTGCAAGCGATTGGCGACGCGCAAGGCGCCAATTTCCTTCGTCGTCGGACAGTGGACGTGGGGGACGCCGTCGTCGAGAGCTAGCCTCTACGGCAGCGAGCTCCAATTGTACACGGCATCGCCGGGGGAAAGCCCTCTCTCCATGGATTGGTTAGAGATAAGGCATAAGAGAACCACGTGGCGCTGGCCACGTTGCGTTTCCGCCAGCAGCGCCACAACGACAGCTTGATACTGTTCTTATCCCGCGATTTTTCAGGCCTATTGTGCTAGGAACAATGCCCTGGAAGCACGAATGGGCCGCGAAGAGAAAGACCGAGCGTCCGGCGTCATCGCTCATGTCGTTCGCGACCGGACCCAACCCGTTCAAGGCGGCTTCTTGAGCTGCCATGGCCGTCGCTGCTCGATCCGTACTGTGCTGTCTACGCATCCACCAAGTGATCTTTTCGCCAGATCACATTTCTCAGTACATCTTGCTGGAGCTTACTTCCATCAAGAGTTGGGCTCACCTCCCCAGATACGAGACGAAGGGGCGGCGAGATCACCTATGTACCGGAAGGCCATGGGCGACGCCGACACGGAGACGCCGCCGCCCAAGGCAACGACGCGCGGGTTCGTTGAGCTGGTGCTGTGGGACGCCGCGCGCGACGCACGCGTGCTGCCGCTGGGCGACGACGTTGAGCCCGAGAGTGAGCTGCCGCTCGAGCCGTATGACAAGAAGACGCCGCCGGGCTTGCTCCAGCTCGGCATCTCGGACCTCGTAGCCGGGCAGCCCGTGCCGCGCGAGCGCAGCGCGTGGCTCACGCTCCGGCCGCTCAAGGACGCGGACGGCAGCGACGCCGTGCTGCGCGCGCGCATGCGGTTCTTGTACCACTTTGTGCTCGTATCCATGACCGTGCGCGGAGACTGGTAGGCGCAGCTGAGCCACTTTCTGCGGGACCTGCCGGAAGACGAGTTTCGCTGGTTCCCGACGCTCTACCGGCTGATTGGCGGCGCGTACGCGCGTCCGCAGATGATGCGCGCGATGGCGGCGCTGCGGTGGCATCAGCCGCGCTTCCTTATCGAAGTCGTTGGTCGACGCGGCGAAAGCCACGGCGGTGTGGCCGCGCGGTTCGAGCCGTTCCTGCTGGAGATGAAAGCATATACGCAGCGCGGACGTGTAGAGGTGGAGCGCATCAAGCAGGGGCTGGACGCAGTAGGAGAGGACAACATCGTGGACAAGATCCACTTCGTGGACTCGATTCGCGAGTTGATGGGCGAACCGCATGGTGTGAAGCTGTCGCGACGCCACCGCACGGTGGAGCTCGGGCTCTCGTTTCGCGGCGGTTCGATCTCGGCGGCGGAGGTCACGGAGATCGTCGATCTGCTCGAAAAGTGTGCGGCCGCGGAAGACGAGCGGCGCGAGGTGACGTGCGCAAGCGGCGTGCGGACGGTCATTTCGTCCCGCGTGACGACGATCGTGATGGGGGACTTTGTGGAGATGGACGCTGAGGCGCTCGAGATGCTTGGGCGACGCCTGGCGCAGAGCAAGCATCTTTGCATTGAAGCGCTCCGAGTCAATACCAACGGAGGCTTCCAGCGGCTGCTGCCTGCACAAGACGCTCGTCGATTTGACCTCGATCCATGACCCGTAGACGATTAGTCGAGAACTCAAGAGCCTTCGTGTGGACACCACGACCAATGTCGTTCCCGCGTTTGGCGCAGCGCTGCGATGCGGCACAGCGCTACGGGAGATTGACCTCGGCTATGACACCGGCGACATGGACGCGTTCGCGGCGTGGCTGGCGTTTGGCGTGTTCCACCGCGACTCACGAACGAACATCACCTCTGTAACGCTGAGGATGCCACATCGCTACGGTCCGTACGGCGAAGTGTGGATGGGACCTCCGTACGAGATGTGTTCCCGACGATGGGTGGAGACCTTCAAGCGCGTCGTGTCGGAAAAGGACCTCGCATTTGTCCACTCGCGCGTCCTGGGGGGGTGACCGGAAAAAGAAACAAAAAGGCTTGGCAGAGATCAAGCTGCCTGTCGATCAACGTCTGTTCGTGGAGGTGAAGCCCGGGATGCTCGCGTACGAGCAGCCGCAATAGCAAGCCAAGAAGGTCGTGTTCACGGTCACAGCGCGAGACTTTGGCCATGGCGTCGGACAGTTCGAAGTCGTTCGGAAGCTTTCAGGATGGGTCGCGATCGTCATTCCTGGTGTGGGCGTCGGCTGGATCGGCGCTGAGACTGTGGTCAGCGAGCGCACTTGCGGTTCGTTGGTTCGCGCCTCCCACCGCGGGCCTCGCGTCACGTCCTTGACATGGACTGGTGGGTACTTTCCCAAGGACGAAGACGAACTCAAGCAACAGCACGCGGACGCGCTGATGGATTTCCTCGCATTGATCGGCAGGTCTCTCGAAGTGCTCCAGCTGCCGTCGATGGGTCTCCAGAACCGCCATGTCGCGTGGATCGTGCGTTGCTGTCCCAACCTCAAAGAACTCAACATCTCCGGCAACGAGATCACGGATATCGGCCCGATCGTACTCGCCTATGAGACTGGCAGGTGCCGCATCACGTCGCTCAGTGTGGCCCAGACGGGAAGGGACCACTTGACCGTTATCCAGCAGGCCGCGCGCATCGTGGAGCTGTGCAATTTCCCGCGCGATCGCTCCGATGCCGCGGCGTCTCGTCGGCCCGTTCTGCGTGAGTTATCGATCCGCGTGTCCCCATATTCGTTTGCCCAACTCGGCGTCTACTACGACGTCGCGTTCTCGGCCATGAAAAAGGCCCTCCTCGGCGAGTGCGGGCTCGAATACGTGCGTGTGCACTGCAAACTGGACACCCATCCAGAAGCGCCCGAAGTGTTTGCGAATGTCTTGCCCCGAAACGGTGAGGTGGACGACCCTGACGAAAGCGAGGAGGAAGACCACTACGAGATGGTCGACGACGAAGGAGACGAGTTCGAAATGGAGCCGGACGAGTGGTCCGTGATGCCGCCACCGCCAGCGCCCGTGTGGGTCACGCGGGCGCTCCCTTTCTCGTCCAGGCTCGCGTTTCTCAGCACCCTGCGCAGTTCATCGGGTACACGCGGTGGCGAGATCGATCCGCATGTGTTGACGTTGATTTTCGAGATGGCGCGGACGCGGCTGCCGCGCATGGTTGACGTCGTGTCCGACGATCGTGGGTTCGCGTCCCACGAGTATTTCGTTTAGGCCGCCCGGGTGCCTTTTGTCTCAGGCCGGAACAGCCACAACCGCCTCGCCGTCACATCAAGCGCGTTTATCGACCGCGTCCGCAACGCAACATGCGTCAAAATGTATCGTGCGGACACGACACGCCTTATTGGCAATGCTAAATATGGCGTCTCCAGCAACAGCGCGTTGCATCGACGAGCACAGCACGACAATCAGTTAGCGACACGTTCGACTTCTTCTTCGGTGTGGGCGCCTCGGAGGTGTCCGCGTAAGCCCCTTTCTGTTCGCCCCTTTCTGTTCGCCCATGCGCTTGCGTCGATGGATTCGGTGGTGTAGCTGGCCGGCGCGCCAGTGGCGTGCGTTGCAAGTGGAGCTTCAGGGCCAGTACAGCAACACACAGCTCCAGCGGTTCGAGCACTACCAGGCGACCACGAGCCTCTGGCGCGTCGCGGCCGTGTGCGTATTCACGCCCGTGCCGATGCTGCTAGTGATTATCACCATTGGATTGCTCCCGCTCGAGCCCGTGACGCGAGGCGCGTTCGGCAGTCCGTACGTGTGGCTGCGCCAGTGGCTCACGACGATCCTCATGTCGCTCTGCGTGCTCCAGCAGCTCCGCGAGCACCTCCCCGAGTTCCAGATCAACGCGTTCGACTGTGCGCTGATCGCGATACTTTCGTCCACGTGCAACGTCGGCTCCGCCATCGTGCTGGCCGCGGTCATAGGGTACCCGCTGCCGTTCACAGTTATCCTCGGGAGCATCCCGTGGTACTTTGTGTTCATCGTGGTCTTTGTGGTCCGCAAGCGCCAGATTTTACGAGACACGCCCGGTTCGCTGCGCAAGATGGGCAAGTACATCCTCATGTCGCTGTGCCAGCTCGCGATGACGATGATCTACCCCGTGTACAGCTACGCGTACGAGCACCTGTCGTCGCTCCAGCAGACCGCGTTCGTGCTGCTCCTCCCGCTGATCAAGCTCCTCACGAAAAACTGGATCTGCCACACACTGCCCGACAGCGACGACGCCAAGCCCGAGGCCGTGGTGTTCAATGTCGAGGTCTTCCACTCCCTGTTCGTGTCGTTGTGCATGGGCAACACGTCGTCCACGCGCACCGTGGTCGTGCTCATGGCCGTGGACCTGGTGGAGGCCTGGGTCTCGTTCCACGACGTGCGCGCGATCTTGAGTGTGCTAGACCCCGTCAGTCAAAAGCTCAAGCTGCCGTCGGAACTCCAGCGCAACCGATACCCATCGCTCGCCATGGTCGCGACCGGACTCCTTGCCGACCATAGTGATGCTTCTGCCCAACAAGGAGCTCCAGGTGCTACAGGACTCTGGTGGAAGAGGCTCACACCCAAGAAGATCATGGAGCTGGATATTCGGTACGTAAATGAGTCGGCCAAGATACTCCAGAAGGGGAGGGTCGCACCCGCATCGGCGCCTACGGTAACTGACCTAGCACAGCCAGTGACGAACCACGACGGTCTCCGCTCTGCCGAGCGGGCCACCTCCGTCGACCCAGCGGGCGCTGCCTACAACTCCATCGTTCCGGGAACTGATTCGCTCTCGAACGCGCGCAGTTGCCTCGAGCCCGCTGAGTGCGCGTTGCTTCTTCGACAGACCGAGAAATTGCTGTTCGTGACCGAGTTTATCGTGCTCATCGAGTACACGGAAGTGGTCATGCCCACTGTGTACAGTACGTGACTCTGTTCGGGGACCGGGGCTTTGTCTGACTAAAGGATTGCTCAGCACGTTGTTGACTGTTTGTACAGATATCCTCGTGTGGGCCTTCTACAACCTGCCCAACCGTGAGTACTACACGTTCCTCGAAGGCATCTGTTCGCGTGCGGCGCTCGTGGGCATCGTCGAGAACGTGGAGCTGTACGCGGCGCTCGAGATGCTGTCGCTCGTGGCCATGGCTTTCGTGCTGTGGCGCAAGATCGGGCTCTCGGTGGTCCACCAGCTCGCTTTCGTACTCGAGGACCGCGCCGCCAACATCCAGTCCAAGCTACTGCTCTGGGTTGTCTACATCATGCAGAACGCCATCGTGCAGCTCGGTGCGTTGTTGGTGGGGGTGTTTACATCTCACGCCCACATCTCGTCCTCGTTGTCCATCCACGTCCATCACTCACACCCCACCTCTGCTGATATACCCTCTACAGGCTGCGACTACTCGTTCCGCTTCGAGTGGCTGCGCCAGGCGTCCGCGAGCGCGCGGCTCGCGTTCGGCACGCGCTGTCCCGACTGATGGATGGTGAGACCTGCAACAGGAGCGTTTTGTACCCATTTTTGGAGACTGTGATTGGGTATAATTAGATTCAATGTTGTATTTATAACCAATCCGGTAGCTTTGGGTCATCTCCAACGATGTCTCACCTCGTCCTCGCCAATTACTGTGGAAACTGCTCATCGCGAACGATGATGGAGATCCTCGCACTGTTCGCGAAGGACGCAGTGCTCGCAGGGTACGGCGATGACGAGCACCATGGGCTCTACCTCACGCTCGTGGATGCGGTCGACGGCGAGCCGCTGCCGTCGCTGGACCGCGCGTGGCTCGCGCTCGCGCCGTTCGAGAGGAGCTCGCTGCCCGCGGACCGCGCTGCGCATGCCGAGATATTACGGCAGCGCATGAAGCTGCTCGAGGTGCTCGTGCGGCTGTCGATGACGCGGCGCTACGACTGGCAGACCGCGTTCTCGGCGCGATCTCCGGCGTTCAACCGCGGGTTCTGTTGGAATAACGCGCTCCGTCGGCTCCACGACACGACCTCGAACAAGCTTACTTCCACGCAGGCGGCCTACGTGTTGCGGTGGGGCCACCCGAGACTGCTGCTCGCGCTGGGAGACGACCCTGTCGACTCATCATACCCAGATGCGCTGGCACAGCTGCTGTCAGGTGTGGCCGACGACAATGAACTCGAGTGGCGCGAAAATGCGGATTTCCGATACTTGCTGGACGAGGAAGAGCAGCTCGATGTGACCAACGGTCGGCGCGCAGTGACGCGCCACCGCGTCGTGGAGCTGGGTATCGAAATCACTCGCGGGGAGATCACGACCGCGCTGCTGCATCGCATCATCGACGTGCTGGAAGAGTTTCAGCACGTACAACAGAAGCGCCACGACGCCGCGGTCGCGCGCGGCGCCGCTGTGAGCATCGAATTCCGGGTCACGGCGCTGCGGTTCGACGTCTTGTGTGCGCTCGTGAGCAGCGCGCTGGCGCAGCTTGGCGACCGCATCAACGAGTTGCGCTTTCTCCGAAGCGTCCTGCTCGCGGTTCCCTGGAAGGTGGAAACGCGCAGCTTGCAGCAGTGTCTCTCGAAGATGGTCCGCGCTCAAGACGCGGTCGAACATGGTCCACAAGTCCGCCCACTGCGCACGCTTTCGGTGAAAAACGGCGCGTCGTCGTTCGCTTCGCTGGGTGCGGCGGTGCGGTATCCGTGCGCTGTTCGAGGAGCGCTGGACGTCACATACCAGGCCAGCGACATGGCCTTGTTCGCGGCGTGGCTCGCGTTCGGACTGTTCCACGTCGACTCGGCGTCCCAGGTTTCGACACTCCGTGTACGGATGCCTGGCATGCTGGCCACAGTGGAACTCCGCCCGCCGTACGCTGTCTTATCTCCGGAATGGATCCAAGTCTTCAAGCGCGTGCTCTCACGCGTTGTCGCGTCGGAAGACCTTGCGCCAATCACGGTCTCCTCGACGTCCAAGCGTGGGAAGCGCAAGCACGCGGGTGCGGACGACGCACTGACAAACGAATCGCCTCTGGACGAGCTGGAGCTACCACAGGACCGCCGTGTGATAGTGACGGTGCGCGCGAAAACCAAAGCATTTGTCCAGCCCAACCCGCGCAGCGAGCTTGTCGCCGTGCTGGCCGCTGTCGCTCACTTGAACAATCCGAGCGACGCTGGAGTCACGCGGTTCCAGGTCATACGGAAGTTGCGCGCATGGCTCGCGCTCGCAGTCCCCGGCGCTGGCGCTGGTTGGATTCGCGCCGACGCCGTCATCAGTGAAGAGACGCTCCCGACCAAGCTCACATCGCCAACACCATTGGCGTTGTCTCGCGTCACGTCGCTCGCGTGGGTGGGCGGTTCATACCCGATCGACGATGAACTCAAAGTACCACATGTTGATGCACTGCTGGAGCTGCTCGCGATCATCGGTGAGCCACTCGAGGAGCTCCACCTCCCGTGGATGGCGCTGCACAACCACCACATCTCGGAGATTCTGCGCTGCTGTCCGAACCTGCGCGAGCTCAACATCGCCAACAACGAGCTCACGGACATCGCCCCGCTGGTCGAGGCCTTCGAGACGGGTACGTGCAAGATCACGAGCCTCAACGTCGGCCAGTACGGCAAGGACAACAACACCATCATTCAGCAGACGGCACGGATCGCGGCGCTCGGTGCAGCCACGCTCGAGCGCCTCGTGGTGCGCATCACGCGCGGAGACGCGACCACCGTCACGAGCCTGCGCGACGCGCTGTCGTCTCCGGCATGCACCGCACTGGAGTACGTGTGCCTGCACTGCGACGACCTCGACGAGCGCGACGACTACGAGCTGTTCGAGGGCGAGGAGCAGTCCACGTCCGCGCAGGTGCGTGCGCTCTTTGCCGACGTGCTGGTTTTGCCCGCGCGGTGCAGTCGACCGCTCGCATTACGCAGTAAGCTCGCGATGTTGAGCGTGTGGCGAAGCGAGACTACTAGTAGTGCGCTGAGCCAGTTGGACCGAGGCGTACTCTCGACCATTCTCCAGTTCGCGCGCACGAACCACGCGCGCAGTGTCGAGATCGTGGGCACGTAGGGAGGAAACATGTTGCGACAATCATTCATATTGGTCGAAACGGATCCGTAAGTGTGATATCTCATTGGCTGAATCTATCGAAAGTCTCCGATAGGCTAGAAAGGCACCCAATTGAGACCAATGGCGGCCAGCGCTGGCGTGGGCAACGGACGAAGCTGCCCAGCGGGGAGAAGAGCGAACGGGCAGCGACAGGAAGCGCGCCAAAGCCCGAGAAAGCGAGAGACCGACCCCTGACGACCGCAAACGATGGCGCTGAGCAAGACGCGGGACGTGCTGCTGCGCGTGGTGGACCGCGCCGAGCTGCTCCCGTACGAGAGTGCGGACGCGCGGCCGTTCGCGTGCGGCCACTTTGGCGGCCACGGCCACGGCGCGCTCGTCGGCGGGCTCTACCTCGTGGTCGCGGACGGCGTGACCTCGCAGGTGCTGCCGTCGCCGGCGCAGCCGTGGCTCGCGTTCGCGGCGTTCGACCACCTGACGGCCACGCCGCCGGCGGCCAGCAACCCGGACGTCGAGGCCGTGCTGCGGCGCCGCATGGCCGCGCTCGAGCTGCTCGTGCGGCTCACGATGACGCGCGCGCACGACTGGCAGACGCAGCTCACGCACGAGCGGCGCCACGCGCTCCACGCGCCCGAGACCTTCCGGTGGTCCTCCATGCTGCGCGAGCTCGTGGGCAGCACGTGGGCCGAGCCCACGACGCAGCTCGCGCTCATGACGCTGCGCTGGGGCCACCCGCGGTTCCTCATCGAGTGGCAGCACGACCCGATCCCGGACGACTACCCGGTCATGCTCGAGCAGCTGCTCGCGGGCGTGGCGAAAGACAACATGTCGTCCTGGGTGATGGACCCGGAGCTCGCGGTGCTGCTGTTCTCGGACCCCAAGGACGCGCCGCCGATCCGCGGCGCGAAGCGTCACCGCATCGTCGAGCTCGGGCTCGCGTTCCAGCACGGCCGCGTGAGCACGTCGCTGCTGTTCGCGATCGTCGAAGTGCTCGAGCGGTTCGGCGACGCGCAGCACAAGCGCCACGCAGACGCCGTCGCGCGCGGTGACGACGTCGGCATCCAGTTTCGCTTCACGACGCTGCGCTTTGAGCACATGAGCTCGGTCGCCGGCAGCGCGCTGGAGCACCTCGGGGACCTCGTGCGCAACAGCAAGTTTTTGTATATTCAAGAGATCAAGCTACCGCGGCTCGTGCGCGAAGAGGACCGTTGCATCCAGCGCTGTCTCGCCGACATCACGACGCCCGCGGCGCCCACAGCGGACGAGTCAAGACGGCGGCGGCGATGCGCGCCGAGGGTGCGCCGGCTTGCGTGTCAGAACGACTCCAAGTCGTTCGCGACGTTTGGCTCGATCATGCGGTACGACACGGCGCTCCGCGAGCTGGATGTGTACTACGTGCCACGCGACATGGAGGCGCTCGCGGCCTGGCTCGCGTTCGGGCTCTTCCACGTCGACGCGGCCTCGCAGGCGACGACGCTGTGTGTGCGCATGCCCGGCTCGCAGCACTTTGACGAGCTCACGCCGCCGCAGGCGATCTGCACGCCGCAGTGGCTCGAGATCTTCAAGCGGGTACTCGCGAGCCCCGCGTCTGCGCAGGATCTCGCGCCGATCGACGTCAAGACCCTCAAGAGCGGCAAGCGCAAGCGCGCCAGCGAAACGGAGCCCACGGAGACGCCGTTGGACGAGGTGCCGCTCCCGACGGATGCGTGCGTCTTCGTGGAGGTCAAGAAGAACACGAAGGCACGAGCGCAGCCGCTGTTGCGGAGCCCGATCGTCGCGGTTCTGGGCGACAACGAAAGTGAAGAGGAGGAAGACGAAGAAGAAGACGACGACGAGCTGGCTCGCCAAACGCGCCCCGTGACGCAGTTCCAGGTGATGCGGCGGCTTCGCGCGTGGCTCGCGGTCGCGGTGCCCGGCGCCGGTGCCGCGTGGATCCCAGTGGATGCCGTGGCGAGTGAGCACACGCGCCCGACGCGCGTTGTGGCGTCTTCTGCGCCCGTGACCAACGGGCACATCAAGTCGTTTAGTTTTGTCGGCGGCTCGCTGCCTGACGATTTCCAGCAGCGCCGTCAGCACAGCGACGCGCTTGTCGCGTTTCTCGGCATCGTCGGCGAGCCGCTCGAGGTGCTGCAGTTGCCGTGCCACGGTCTCCAGAACGCCCACGTCGCGCAGATCCTCGCAGCGTGTCCGAACCTCAAGGAGCTCAACATCGCGCACAACGACATCACCGACATTGGACCGCTGGTCGAGGCCTACGAGGACGGGTCGTGCAAGATCACGACGCTCAACATTTGCCAGGACGGCGAAGACCACGCGCGCGTCGTGCAGCAAACGAGCCGCATCCTCGAGCTGGGCACGGCGCAGCCCGACAAGGTCACGCCGATCGAGCGGCTCGCGCTGCGCGTCACGCCGTTCGACGAGGACCGCATCGACTATTACCTCAACGAGGTGATCCCGCCCATGCAGCGCGCAATGTTCAAGTCGCCCAAGCTCGAGTTTGCGCGGATCCACTGCGACGACCTGGACCAGGGCAACCTCGCGAACGAGATCACGCGGCTGCGCCACCAAGAGTATATGACCGCCATGGTGCAGACGGCCGCCGCCGCGATGGCTAATACCACGCCCACACCATCGACCACGGCCACGACGACGACGGCGACGACGACAACGACGACCGCCGAGGCGGCACCGACCATCGCCACGACGACCACGACCATGACAGCGCCCACGGCGGACGAGTTCCTCGTGAACCGCCCGCTGCCGATCCGCGCGAAGCTCGCGCTGCTGAGCGTCGTGCGCCACGAGTCCAAGCAGACGAGCGCGCTGGGCGCGCTGGACACGGGCGTCATGGGCCTCGTCATGCAGTTTGCGCGCACGACGCAGATGCGCGTCGTGAGCATCGCCGCCGACCCGCCCGTGTTCTAGGTGGAGGCTGTGGACGATTACCGGTTTGTCGACGCCGCGACGGTCTCGGCGCTGCACGCGGTTGAGTAGCCCTGGAAGCGCGAGGAGGTGTCCTCGCCGGGGCGCTTGTGGAGCCACTCGAAGCGGAACGAGTAGTCAGGCCCGAGCTGCACGATCGAGGTCTGCATGGTGTCGAGCACCCAGAGCAGCAGCTTGGCCTGGATGTTGATCATGCGATTCTCGAGCACGAACGCGAGCTGGTGCAGCAGCGAGAACCGCAGCTTCCACCATACGATCAACGCCATGACGACGAGCGAGATGAACTCGAGCGTCGCGTACGCGAGCACGTTGGCCGCGGTCGAGTGGAGGGACGCCGCGGTGCAGACGCCGAAGAGGAACGTGTAGTACTCGCGGTTGGGGCGGTAGTACATTGCAAACAGAAGCGTGTCTAGTGGAGAATAAGAAGACAAGGGAAGCGGTTAGAAGGTCGACCAGGAGACACGAGGAGAGAGAGAGAGCAAGAAATGACGAGATCGCACCGTAGATCAGGGGCATGATGACTTCGGTGTACTCGATGAGCACGATGTACTCGGTCACGTACAGCAGCTTCTGCGTGTGCTGCACGAGCACGCCGCGCTCAACGGGGCTGAGGCTCGCGAGGTCCGCAGGCAGCGCCTTGCCCGCGAGCGACTCGGTCGGCCCGACGGCGTTCGGTGACGAAGGGCGAGCCGAAGGAGAGGCGACTTTGAGTACCAGTGACGACGTCCGCGCGGGATTCGAGGGCTGATTCGGCAGGATCGCATTGGCGCTTGGTGAGGGCACGACAGTGGCCACGTGACGGCTCATGCTCCGCCACGTATTCCTGAACCTGGAGCCCACGCTGGTGCGAACGAACAGTCGGTCAGTGGGCTGTCGAGACGCGGTCTTTTGTGGATGAAAGTGTTGCTTGGCGGCGGCCTGGAACGCCTCAACAGCGATAATCCGGTTTGCCGTGGTCATGATGTTCTCGAGTGATCTATTTGACGAAGCGTTCTCAGTCACAGCGTCTCCTGCACGTCTCCGCGCGGCGTTGAGTTTCTTCATGAGCGGCAGGAGGCCCCGGACAATGCCCATCACGTCGATGAACGAGAGCCACGCCTGGACAACGTCGACCACCATGAGCGCGGCGATCGTGCGACCCGAGGTCGTACTGCCCATGCACAGCGAGACGAAGAGCGCGTGGAAGATCTCGACGTTGAAGACCACGGCCTCGGGCTTGGCGTCGTCGCTGTCGGGCAACGCGCGCGAGATCCAGTTCTTGGTCACGAGTTTGAGCACGGGGAGTAGCAGCACGAAGCCCGTTTGCTGCGTGGACGAGAGCCCCGAGTACACAAAGTTGTAGCTCGGGTAGATCATGGTCATCACGACCTGGCACAGCAGCACCATCAAGTATCGGAACACGCTCTTGCCGAGTCCGGGCTCTTCGTGTAGCTGTTCCCTCTTGAAGAGATAGATCAGGATCGAGAGCACAACGAACCACGGCGGTGTGCCCACGACGACCGTGAACGGCAGCGGGTACCCGACGACGTTGGAGAGCGAGAAGGAGACGCCGACCGCGGTCACCGTGCCGGCGAGCGCGATCACGAACAGCTGCCAGGGCGTGAGCGCGAGCTGCGGCAGGTGCTGCCACACCTGCTCCATGGTGCAAATCGAGATGAAGAAGACGGTGAACCACTGGCGGATCCAGACATTGGGGCTGCCCAGCGTGCCGCTTCCCGGTGGCTCGAGCCGTAGCAAGTCGAGCAAGATCACGATCGCGATCGTGGGAACGGGGGTGAGCAGGCAGACGGCGAGCGCGCGCCACCAGCTCGTGGTCGCGCGGTAGTGGTCCAGGCGCTGGAGCTGCTCGACGCTGTAGTGGCCTTGGAGCTCCACCTGCGTCGTCTCCCAGAGCTGTACGCTGGACTCGTGGAGCCGCTTGAGGAAGGACGGCATCGCGCTCGTGCGGGACAAACGCAGTGCCAGCGTGTTGGAGTGTGACAAGGGAGTCACACATATCAACAAGGCTTGCGTTGGTGCTGGATTGAGACAAATTGTGCGAAAGGCTATGTTTGGGTCATTCGCCCGACTCCTCCCCCACCTCGAGGCTTGGTCCCCGTCGAGTCAGGAATCTATCTATTACCACGCGGTATCGTCCGCCTCCGTGAACCCCTAGCGCGGCACTCTTGTCCAGTAAATCCATTTACGATAAGTTAACGTCGGTCGCAGATGCGTTCATTTCGATCGTACACTAACACTCATCGCGCACAAGTCCCACGGCATATCCTGTTCACTGGAACCGATCTCCTCGCCTCGACCTGCCTGTCTCGGCAGGATCCCCCACCGGAACAGCCTCTTTCACCACGTACGGTTGAACTCGAAGCACTCATCGTGGCCGCCCGGCGGGAGCAGCGGCGTGCGCCCGTCGCGCGGACGCTGCCAGTCGAAGCAGAACGAGTAGTCGGGTCCGAGCTGCACGATCGAGGTCTGCATCGTGTCGAGCACCCAGAGCAGCAGCTTGGCCTGGATGTTGGCCGTGCGGTGCTCGAGCACGAACGCGAGCTGGTGGACCACGCTCAGCCGCAGCTTCCACCACATGATCAGCGCCATGATCACAAGCGAGACGAGCTCGAGCGTGCCATACGCGAGCACGTTCCCCATGGTCAGGTAGAGGGACCGCTTGGTGCAGACGCCGAAGAGGAACGTGTAGTACTCGCGGTTCGGGAGGTGGTACATGGCGTACACGAGCGTGTCTACAGAGCAACAACGTCGTCAGATTGGTCAGCTTTCGTGCCGGCGGGCACTCGTGGTCACCCAGGGCTCACGTACTGTAGATCAAGGGCATGATGACCTCGGTGTACTCGATGAGCACGATGTACTCGGCGATGAAGAGCAGTTTTTGCGTCTGCCTTACCAGCACACCACGTTCGACAGCATTGAGGCTCGCAAGGTCTGTGGGCAGCAGCTTTGCGCTTCCGACAATCACCGAGGTTGACGGCAGTGGCGCCGCGACCGCGGGGTCGTAAGGTTCACAGGTCGCGGCGGTCGCTTTGGGCTCGACAACCGGTTCCTCCGTTTACACGGCGTAAAGGTCACTGGGGGTTTGCTGGGACGGGAGGCTGCGGGTACGATATGCGTCGCTGTAGGCGCGGGCACGACCGAGATCGAGTACCGGCGAATGGTCTGCCACGCGAGTCGCCACGTGGACGCCACGGCGGAGGAAACGGACGCGATCGAGTGGCTGGCAAACTTGCTGGGGCCTTTGCGCCTGGTCGTCGTCGTCGCCTGGAACGGCTCGACGTCGATAATGCTGCTGCTGTCGATGGCCACGAGGCTCTGCAGCGAGGTGCGCGAGGTCGAGACCGCCGAAATCGTGCGCGCTCGCACAGCGTCGAGTTTCTCGGCGACCGGACGCAAGCTGTCCATGATGCAGCGCACGTCCTGGAACGAGAGCCACGCCTGGAGAAAGTCGACCACCATGAGCGCGGCGATCGTGCGGCCCGAGGCGTGCTGCCCATGCAGAGTGACACGAAGAGCGCGTGGAAGATCTCGACGTTGAAGACCACGGCCTCGGGCTTGGCGTCGTCGCTGTCGGGCAGCGTGCGCGAGATCCAGTTCTTGGTCACGATCTTGATGATCGGCAGCAGCAAAGATGAACGCCGTCTGCTGGAGCGACGACAGCCGCGTGTACACGAAGTTATAGCTCGAGTAGATGACCGTCATCGCCACCTGACAGAGCAAGACCGAAAGGTAGCGGCGCACGTTGCGAACGAGCCCGGGCTCCTCGCGCAGCTGCCGGCGTTTGACCAGGAAGATGAGCACGGCGATCACGGTGCCGATGACCACGGTGAAGGGCAGTGGGTACCCGATGACGGAGGACATGGAGAGCGACATGCCGACGCCGGCCATGGTCGCGGCGATCGCGATCAGCAGCAGCTGCCGGCGTGTAGCGCGAGCTGCGGCAAGTGGTGGCGCACTTGTTCCATGGTGCAGATGGAGATCTGGAACACGGAGAGCCACTGGCGGATCCAGACGTTGGGGCTTCCCAACGAGCCGTTGTGGGGTGGCTCGAGCGGCAGCAAGTCGAGCAGCACGACCGCGACGATGCAGGGCACGGGCGTGAGCAGGCACACGACGAGCGCGCGCAGCCAGCTCGTGTTCGCGCGGTAGCGGGTCAGCCGCTGGAGCTGCTCGATGCTGTAGAACCCGTGGGGTTCTACCTGCGTAGTCTCCCACAACGCAGGCTGTGCCACAACACGACGCTGATCACGACGAACGACACGACCTCCAAGAGCGCGTACGCCGAGACATTCACAACCGAACGCCGCAGCTGCTCGTCGCCCATGGACTTGAGCAGCGGGTAGTAGGCGCGGTTCGGCAGGTAAAACATCGCAAGCATACACGTGTCTACATAATATGAATACGTCCTCGGATGTGAGCAACCAAATGACACTCCACAATGAGCACTGAGCCATGAAACGTACTGAAGATGAAGGGCACGACGATCTCGACGTACTCAATGAGCACGATGAACTCGGTCACGCACAAGAGCTTCAGTGTCGTACGCACCAGCAAGACTGAGTCGCTTGTCTGGGACGCAGTTCGCGGGGCGTTCGCCGCGTCGTTCAGCGGTAGTGGAACAACGTTCGAATACGACTGCTTTCGTGGTAACTTGACGTCCGACCCTGGGTCTCGATAATGTAGCTGGCGAGCTTGGATGATTTTGGTAAGCGTTGGAGAACTCGGCCTGTCGTGGTCGGCAGTTCCGATCGTGGAGATCTTGCGGACCGCCGCGCGGGCCAAGCTGCGTACCGTCTCTAGCGGTTGTAGCTGACAGCCAGGTCGTGAGGCGGATCGCGTGGTGACTACGGATGCGCAGATTGTGTTCAACGATTGCTCCTGTCAGGCTCAAGAGATTGGTCTCGATCGCCGTGAATGTGGTGGCATCTTTTTCAGACTTTCCAGACGAAGCGGCTGTACGTTGATCATGCAGCTCGCCGATGATGCGGTTGACATCGACGAGCGCGACCCACGCGTCGACAACATCTGTGGCCATGAACACGAGAGCCGTGCCGATTGACGTCGCGTTTTGCATTGAGTACGACACGAACAGTGCGTGGAAGATCTCGACGTTAAAGATAAGCGCCTCGGGCTTGAGGTCGTCGTGGTCGCGCAGCAAGCGTCCTATGACGTTCTTCGCTGCGAACTTGATCGCGCGGAGCATGAGCACGAACGCCACTTGCGCCGGGCCTTTAAGCGACGTGAACACAAACATATAGGCCGGATATACGAGCGTCAGTGACAGTCGCCACTGGCTGCAAAGCCCATAACCCTCGTTTTATCGCGGCTATCGTTGCAGTTCTCTGTAGCGCAATTCTTCAGGAAGTCGAGGGCGACCGACGTTTGTGCAGCCAGTCAAATCGGAACGAGTAGTCTGCACCTATCTCCACGTAAAGCATATCCACCACAACGTGAGATGATAGCACGCGAATGTGCTGGAATGCTGCGTACCTAGCTGCGTGATCGAGTTCTGCATGATGTTGAGCATCCACAGCAGCATCTTGGCTTGGATGTTGGTAGCCCGGCGCTCCAGCACGAACGCCAACTGGTGCGCGAGAGAGAGACGCAGCGTCTTCCACACAATGGCGACCATCGCGAGCAGCGACACCAGCTCAAGCAACGCGTAGAGCATCACATTTTCAACCGTCGGTCGCAACTCGGCCGCGCTGTTGATGCCGTGGAGGATCGGATAGTAGGCTCGGTTCGGAAGGTAGTAGGCGGTGAACGCGTACGCGACTAGATTTTGTCCCAACAAGAAAGCATTAGCGTTGGGATAGGCAACCTCACAGTTGGAATCGTGGTACGTACCGTAGATCAAGGGCATGATCACTTCTGTGTACTCGACGAGTATGATATATTCCGTCACAAACAGCACTTTCTGCGTCTGGCGAACGAGAATGCCGCGCTCGACCACGTTGAGCGTGGCGAGGTCGCTGGGCAGCGGCTTCACGAGTGTCGAGTCAAGTATCGGACCTTGCATTGCCGGTTTAGTGGCGTGCGTCACATCTGGAAGACGTGGCAGCTCGGCAATTGAGGGCTTGGACACCGCTTGAGTCAGTGGAAAGGGCACAATCTGCTTCGCGCTTGCGACCCCCGAAGCAGCAGAGCGTGACCCTCGGCCCAAACCATCACGAATGCTTCTCACGGCTTTGCGGGTTGCGCTTGCGAAGCGCGCCAACGATGAACTCCAGCGGCGCACACCACCAAAGGGCCCCCGCGAACGCCTACCTGGTCTTGCTTGGAATGGCTCAACGTCAATAATGCGGTTCGCAAGCTCCACTAGACCATGGAGGCGGTGACGCGATCTGGAAAGAACTGAGTCAGTGCGGCGGCGCACTTTGTCCTACTTGTCGGCTACGGGCAGTAGGTCTCGCAGCAGCAAGTGCACGTCGTGGAATGAGGACCACGCTTGCACCAAATCGACTGCCATGAGAGCGACGACCGTACGACGGGACGAAGTGCTGCCCATCGCTAGGGACACGAACAGCGAGTGGAAGATCTCGACGTTGAACACGACAGCCTCTGGCCTGGCATCGTCCGAGTCGGGCAAAGTGCGACTGATCCAGTTCTTCGCCACGATCTTGATAATTGGAAGCAACAAAATGAATCCGGTTTGCTCGCTCGGTGAGAGTGTTGAGTAGACGTGGTTGTATATGGGGTAAACAACGGTCAAGAAGATCTGACAACCGAACACGAGCATGTAGAGCCCCACTTTGCGTACGAGGTCTGGTTTCTCTCGCAAACGATGTCGCTTGAAAGCAAACAGCATCGTGACGATGATCATAAACCAGGGCACAGTGCCGATGACCATGTTGAACGGCAGGGGGTACCCAACGACTCTCGAGATGTTGAAGCAGATCCCCACGGCCCCCGTGGACGCCGCCAACGCGATGACCACAATGAGCCAGCGCGCCAATGCGAGCTCCGGTAGATGCTGGCGGAATTGCTCCAGTGTGAACACGGCCATCTGGAACACCGTGACGACGTTGCGAATCCACACGTTTGGGCTTCGCAGTGTCCCCCATTCCGGCGGCTCAAGTGGTATCAAGTCGAGAAGCGTGACGGCGACGATGCACGGGACCGGTGTGAGCAAGCAGACCGCGATCGCGCGGTACCAGCTCGTCGTCGCGTGATATCGCTCGAACTCTTGCAGATGCGCGACACTGTAGTGCCCATGCATCTCCACTTGCGTGGCCTCCCAAACCTCAGCCCACCACGTGCGGAGACGCTCTAAGCGGCCCATCGTTCTCTGATCCGACCTAGAGGCCTTTCGATCCTCGGACGCGCAATCGGTCTCGAGGAAGCGGAACGGCAAGCGACGGCTAGCGCAACATCCGATTTATCTTTGGCGGTGTGTGGAAGCCTGGGCCGAACCATCTTGGAATAGTTTCACCGGAGAATGTTGAGCTCAACATTTTGGTGCAGCCGAGCTCCACACAGCGCAAGTTGTTGTCGAAGGAAGGCTGATGGCTCGCTGATGAATATTGAATGGAAACTTGCACTACAATTGGATCCTTCGCGGTGTGGCCCACTACTAATGGTGATGCTGCTCTCGCAGCCACTCAAACCGAAAAGAATAGTCGCTTCCTGTAGAGATAGTCGTCAGATAAATCAAGATCTGCGAATGAAGAGAGGCATCGTCGTCCTACCGAGCTGAGTGATGGATGTTTGAATAATGTCGAGCACCCAGTGGAGGAGCTTGGCTTGGATGTTCGAAGCACGCCCTTCGAGGACAAACGCCAACTGGTGAACGACGGAGATCCGCCATTTGCGCCATAAAACGATCGCCATGAGACCGAGAGACGCAAACTCGAGTGTCGCATAGAGCAACACGTTTGCGACGGTTGGAAAAATGTCGGCTGAGCTGTGGATGTGGTCCAAGAAGGGGTAGTACGTGCGGTTTGGGAGAAAATACATCGCCACGACGTATATGTCTAAGCACCATACGTACGACAAGGCATGGTGAGTGATTGAACTAGTAACGTGGAAGCGAGCAACTTACTGTAGACCATCGGCATGACCACTTCGACGTATTCGACCAACACAACAAATTCGCACACGAAGAGAGCCTTCACAGTGCGACGGACGAGCTCATCTCGATCGATTGAGTTGGAGCTGACAAGCGGTCGCTTCATAGCAAGAATGTCGTCTGCGACTTTTGCATGAGGTCGAACATGCGTATCAGTCACACTTGGCGCTGAGGGCACAACGGTGGCTGGCACGACTTCATGTTTTCGGAGACCAACTAAGCGGGACCACCAGGGTTTCGAAATTTGAGTCAATCGTTCATCATTCTTGTTGGGGTTGTTGAAAGAAGGTTCTGGCACTGCCATTGCTTGAGATGAGCTCGCTAAGGCAATCCCGCTTACTAACTGCACGAGCTCGTGGTTTGCACCGATAGTGGCTGTCACTGCTGCCTCGTCTCGGTTCAACTTGTCGAGGATCGGCGCGGTACCCTTTAGGATATGATCGAGATCTCGAAATGACAGCCATGCTTGGAACAAGTCGACGAACATGAGCAGAAAAATCGTGCCTTGCGACGTGGTGTTCGCCATGATAAGCGAAACGAACAGAGCATGGAAGATCTCAACGTTAAAGACGACGGCCTCTGGTTTTGCATCATCTGTGTCGGGCAGAGTGTGGCTGATTCCGTTCTTGGCAGCTATCTTGATGAGCGGGAGGAGCAGTACCGATGCAGATTGCTGGATCGATGTGAGAGAAGTGTACACATAGTTGAAGATCGGATACACCACAGTCATTCCGACTTGGCATGTGCACACAAGCAGGTACGAACGGACCTCGCCCCAGAGCCCTTTGTGAGCTCTTAGTTGGCGCCGCTTGAAGGCACAAATCATCCCAAAGAGCACGATTGCCCATGGAACTGTGCCGATGACGAATGTGAACGGTAAAGGATACCACCCAGCGACGATCGATAGTACGAAAGTACCACCCACAGAGACAGCCACCGCCGCGAGGCCGATGGGCACCATTTCCCAGCGCTGGAGCTCAAGCCTCGGTAGATGCATGCGAAACTGCTCGAGATTGCAAATTGCCAACTGGAAGACCGTAATTGCGTTGCGCACCCAAACTCGCGGGCTTCTAAGAACACCTTGTGTTGCCGGCTCGAGCGGCATCATGTCCACCAGCAGCACCGTGAGGACACACGGCAGTGGTGTCAGCGCACACACTAGGCATGCTCTCACCCACGACACTGTTTCCTGGTATCGGGCGAACGCATGGAGGTGATCGACAGTATAGTGGCCGTGGAGCTCGACTTGCGTGGCCTCCCACAACTGCATCAATTTAGCCCACACGGTTGTGAGGTACTTCATGCGCGCGTGTCAGGGTGACGGAAAGCGAGAGACAATCGCCGCGATCTGAATGGGTGATGAAGCATGCAAGCGTTTATCAATACTTTGCACTTGGAGCAACAGAGAGAGCGAGATGTGGTTGTCGCGCTATTCTCGTCCTCAAGCTCGTCACACTTGGGGTTGGAGCATTTTTGGTGCGAAGGTTGCGCCGAGATCGAATCCAAAAACACGTAGCGTCCCTCATTGATGAACGAGTGTCTTCGTTTGCTTGCCGACAAGTGATGAAAGATGCTCTGATATTTGTTTGAGATGGAGCCATGTCTTACACATCCAAGATGTAAGTAAGCAAGTCTGGGGCCTCTCGTTTGACAACGATGGCAGCAAATGAAGCCAGCAGCACGACGATGAGCCACAGAATGCATAGTACGAGGTGCAATGTCAGCGCCGCTTGGACCGTCGAGGACTCGGCCGCGACGATGCCTCGAAGCGTGGACGTCGAAACGATGCCGATAATCATCCCAACGATGTGAAGCACGAAGTGGCGCTGGACTCGTAGCACGCTAAGCTTGCATACACCGAGCTGCTCCTGCTTCAGTTCCACTCGGGAGTGGAGAGCTTCCCGCTTTGCCTGCAGACCAAACTCGCCGCGTTCTGCTTGGTCGAGCAAGTCTTCCGTGATGTCGCCGCGGGAGTTGATCTGACGAGCATGCATCGTGTCGAAATACGTGCCCGTTTCAACCACGAGCCGCACGATGGCCACGTTGAACCAAACCGCAACCATCACTGCGACAAGCGCCCAGTCAACGTGCGTCGTTAGCGTGCCCACTGCATTTTCAACGATCTCCACTCGTTGAACGTAGTAGAACACGTGGAGCGCCGCGACGCCCATGGCTGACACTAGCGCTGTAACAGCAACGCAGACGGGGAGCCAGAGACAGAGTCGTATCATCAGCCCAGCGTGGGGGAACGCGAACACGAGCAGGTGGAGGGCGACGGCACGGAATAGGTTGAAGACTGATTTGGCCGCGAGGGCGAGCGCCAACTCGATTGTTGTCGCGTATTTCGTGTGAACTGCAAATACGTTGACTTGAAGCGAGAGACTGTCGAGGTTCAAATCGCCGATGCCTCGAAGACAGAAGAAATCAAAGCGGTTGAGCACCGACGCGTACACCAGCAGCGTGAAGAAACACACGGTTATCGTCAGCCCCGAGACACGCGCGAAATGACGTCGTAGCACACGATCTTGCTGAAGCTCTTTGACATCAATATAGCTGCAAATATAGGAGAAACAGGTTAGACATGGGGATCAATCGCCACACGAGCTCGGTGTACGTACTTGTCCTGGATCGCACTAATCTTGTTCTGCACCAAGCGGCATGAGAAGCCGACGCACACGACGGTGAGTAGAACTTTGAGGATGATCATCGCCAGCAGCCATGTGCGGTCCGTCAGCATGAAGCTGTTCGGAATGGTCAAGTATGTTCCGTTTATCGCCTCGTGAGGGCAGACTTGCCAGTTCGTTTGTCGAGCTTGGTAGAACTCCTCCATGTGCTGTTGGTCATTGAGCATTTCAGGCGAGATCTCATCTCGAAGCATCGCCATTTCACCAATCTCGACACACAAGCCGAAGCAGAACCACCAGAAGACACCGATTTCCAGCGCCAAGTTGGCGTAGAACCCCATCATCTCATACCACGTGCTGCTCAGCGGAGCCGCAAATGCCGGTTGGCCATCCACCATGATCGCATGCGTACATACCTCCGCAAACACGTCGTTGTTTCCCCCATTGATGCGCACGGCGACTTTTTCATCGCGATGTACCCAAGCAACTTCACCGTCCAACTTGGAAACGTCCTTGCATGGTCCCTCAACAATCATCTCGACCTCCGTGCCAATGCGAAGCTTCCGCAGACACAGTCGTACTCGGTGTGAAGCGACATTTTTCTCCTTCCGACCGTCAGCGAACAGGATAGTGTACGTCTTCTCCGCCTCGTTGACAGACACAACTGTGCCCAAATACACGTTCGCCTTTCCTTCCGCAAGCACTTCAACCGAGCTCTTAGGAGGGTAGAGACCTTGAGGAAGCTGGAGGGTTGGGAGTGTCATTCCGGCGAAGGGGGAGTTGAACTTGGGGCGTACATCCCCGTTCTTGACTGAGATCTTCGTCTTCGATCCATCTGATTCGGTGCACTCCACGACACAAGTCGAGTCTTTCTTGAGGCGCAAAATGACACCGTCTTGCCACGACACTCGAGCTGTTTCTTTGTCTCGTCGTCGCACGCGTACTTGCATTCCTTTACGAAGCATAGTCCACGACGGCATTGACGGCATACCTGGCATGGAGGGGAGTCCAGGTAGCGATGGAAGGGATGGCATCGACATTGAGGGGTAGTTGATCCAAGGTACAGGACGCATTTTGGAGCCGGGGACTTTCCGAACCACATCGCCATCGAGTTCATCTTCAATGTCGTATGAAGGCAAAGACGAGTCTTTGCCTTCATCGCGGCATATCTTGATCACAAAACCTTTCCGCTCGGACCCTTCTTTGGTGCGGTAGTACACGCGGGTATTCAATGCGTATGTCTGCGTATTTCGTGATGGCCCCCACAACTTCGAAAGCATCGATACTACTGCGACGTTCGAGGCTGGGACGCGTTTCGAGACTCGTTCTGTGTCGCTTTCATGTTCAATGTCACACACACGGTCTTCTTTGCGGAGAAGTCTGATGTATCCACGGTGCGAACGGCCGTTGTCATCCTCGAATACCACAAGCTGATGCATGCGAAGCTGCTCAAAGCGCATCCTTTGGCCTGTGTTTCGGCGCCTACGAGAACCACCGTCACCCCTCACCCGCTTGTTACCCGAGTCGCTTCCAGCGTCATCTTCGACATCTTCTTCGTCATCGCCCGAGTGGTTGGAGCCTTTCCGTTTTGACTTTCGCTTGCGAACTGATGACCCCTTTTCATCATCATCATCATCATCATCGACATCCTTCTCACCGCCACTGTCTTCCTTCTTTTGTTTACGGGAATCTTTAGTGGCTTTCTTCGATGCCTTGCGGATCTTCTTCGCAGGGACCTTTTGGTCTATTTCCTCCTCATCGCTTTCGTGGGAAATATCGTAAGATCCATCCTTTCGTTTCTTCACCACACGACCACGTTGCCAGGACTTGCCACTACCGCTTTGATACTCAACGCGATCGCCAGCATTCCATCCGTTGTCGTCGTCTGACTTGCCTTTGTCTTCAGTTTCCTGTGGTTTCTTCTTCACATCTTCACTCGGAACTTTCTTGACCGTGCTCTGCGTTTCCGCGTCCACAATGTCGATCGTTCCATCATCTCGACACATTTTGACGACTCCTTCGCGCCATTTCTTCTTCGTCTCTTCATGGCGATACAAGACCGTCGCCCCCTTCTCAAACGATGACGATCCCTTGGCCTTGGAAGCCGACCGCTTCTTAGACTGGATACGCTCGGCTTTCACGTACTTCTCGGTCTTCCCCGAGTCCGTGTATTCAACCGTGAACTCGCCACTCATGTGCTTGCGCGTGATCGTCGCAGGAAGATACGCGCTCTTGTCGTCGGCCGCCTGCACCAGAACTGCGTCGTTTACCGCGAAACCCGACTCATCTGACTTGGACTTCGCCGCGGACGCCTGTGAGCTGCGCTTCGCAGGCTTCGACGCCTCCCCATCCGACCCCATTGCAGCTTGCGTCGTGCGGCCTCTTCAGCGCGGATGCACCCTGGGGCTTCCTCGTCGATGGTTGTTGAGGTAATGCCAACTTGGACGCAAAAATACACCACATCGTGCTTCCGTGGCAATGGACTCGCACTAAGAATATCCATCCCGCTGGGCAAGATCGCAATGTGCACGCACATCATGGAAACACACCGCACATACAAAGGCAACGGTACTCCGTAACCCTATCAGCATCCGAGGCACAGTGCCGCACTGCGCCGTGCCCAACCACGGCGGGCTCAATCCGATTCGTCGTAGTCGTCGTCCTCGTCGACGACCGTCGGGATCGATCTCTTGGTCGCCTCCGCCGCGTCCTGTTCAATCGCTTCTTCCAGTGCGCGCATGAGCTCCGCCTCCGCGTCGACGTCGTCGGTCGCGTCCTGCTCCGTGCCCTCGTCGTGCGTTTCCTGCTGTTCCTCACACTCGTTGGTCGTTGCCGGCGTCTCCTGGCGTGGTTTCTTGTTTTTTTCGGTCTCTTCTCGCGTGGCAGCGTCGCCCTCTTCACGGTGTTCAGACGCAGCGAGCGTATTGCCCTTCGCACCAGATTCGCCGTCTCGTCGGCGCTTTGCCCCGACCACCACCCTCGTTTCCTTCATTTTTTGCTCCATCTTCTCTCTCGCTGTGGAGGCGCGGAACGCAGATTCAAACCCAAGGTTAGGTTCATTAAACAGTATAGGTTTATTCCTGTAACAGCAACCGTTCCCTTCGAATCATGCTGACACCCCCTAATTCAGCAACTCGCTTCCAGGGGCGTGGATTGTTCCCGCCCCCACTCCAAAGACATCGCCACCATGGCCGCGAGGGCGCCCGCGCAGACGACGTCCAAGGCCGCGCAGGGCCTGCTGCCGCAGCTGGAGGCGGCCATCGCGTACCTCAACGAAGAGATCGCGCAGATTCGCAGCGGCCAGCGCGACCAGAGCCTCCACGACCTAATCGCGGACCCGCTGCCGCGCGACCAGTTTGCCGGGCTGCTCCAAGTGTGGAAGCTGCCGCCCGTGCCCGTGGAGCTGTCCAAGCTGTTCCTGCAGCTCGAGGAGCTGCGCGAGACGGAAAAGAAGGACAGGGAGAAGAGAGAACAAGAGGCGCGTGAGCGGGAGGCGGCGGAAGCCCTCGAGAAGGCGAAGAAAGAGGAGACAGAACTGGCCGTCACTGTGGCGGCGGTGGCAGTCGATGATGGACAGGAGGCGAAGGAGGACGAGCAGGACACGGCAGAGGAGCAATCTGTAGAAGAGCAGAGTGAAGTGGATGATGGAATGCAGCCAGAGAGTGAAAAGAAGGAGGAGCAGCCGCCGCGCCGCACGCGCGGTCGCCCTCGTCGTCAGCCGTTGCCTGTGAGTGAGAGCGACGACAACAAAGTGGAGACCAACAAGGCGGAGAATGAAGATGGCAAGGCGGAGGATATCGTGGCCGAGAGCCCCAGCGTCTCACCTGTGAAGGAATCGCCCGCGGTGGTAAGCCATACCTCGCCCTCTACTGCAGAAACAGCGACGGCAACAGACAAGGAAGCCCCACCGACGTTGGTCGAGGAGACCACACCGCCCACTCCGGCAGCTGTAGTCGCTTCTAATGTCGAAGAAAAGAAAGAGTCACCGGTCCCTACAACAGCCATTTCACCTCCAGCAGTGTCAGCGAGTGTTCCCGCCGCCGCGTCCACCGCGACTCCAACCACAATACCAGCGCCAACACCAACCCCCGCTCAAACGCCGTCGCCTACACCTACACCAACCGCAGCGCTCAAATCATTGCCAGTACCAGTACCAGTTGCAGCATCAGCAGCTCAGTCGCCAGCCGCCACGAAGGCCGATGCGGCTCGGGAGATCGCACTAGTAAACTTGCGCGCTCTTCGGCGAAGCATGATGCTCGATGTGCTGTCCAAGATCGTGTCCGTGGCCAAGTCGAAGGGAGTGGATCCGGCGATGTTCTCTTCACGCGCAAATACTGCTGTCGGAAGCGCGACGGATGCGCCGGCTCGGTCATCGTTCGTGGACCTGGAGATGATCCAGCGAGATGTGTCGAAAGGTTCGATCGCTGAGTGGGAGCACTTTGCGCAACAAGTGTACTTGTTCTGCCAGCACGTGATCGCGGAATCCGAGAAGCGAGACCACCAGGATGCCAAGCAGAAGGGCGTTGAGCTACTTCACTTCGCCAAGACACTGACCGAGACGCTTCGGAAGGCGAGCTTGAAGAAGGAGGAGACGATTATGAAGACCACACCGACCACGGCGCCGACAAGTGCAGCTCCCGCTGCTACTCCACCGCCTGCTGTTCCCGTACGCCCAACTCTACCGCCGGTTGTGCCCTCAAACCCTCCCGTGATGCCTCCTCAACCACCCGCTGCTGTATCAGAAGCTGTCCCTAGCGGTGTATCAGCGCTCTCTGAAACTCCTGCTACCACTGACGCATCAGCAGCTTCGAAGCAGTCGCCTGTGGCTACGGCTCGCGTGGTTACTACCTCTGAGGTGACTGCTCCAACGTCAACGTCGGTTGTTGGAAGCTCTACGTCCGGCGCGGCTCCCGCTGAGGCCGTCACCACACCGCATCGTATGTCGACCCGTCTGCGTCATCGCGAGAACAGCGTGGACTCCCCTTCGCCATCCCGTCGTCGTGCAGCTCGAGCTGATGACGATGAGCAAACAGATGAAGCGCCTTCTGTCAACACCACTGGTGTTGAGACCCGAAAGCGGAAGCGCCCACGTGCGGCTGCTTCTTCCGCTGCTGCCGATGAACACAGTGCCTCGGAGAGCCAGCAGTCGACATCGGAAGCAGCGAATACCACCGCTGCCGATGGGTCAGAGACGAAACCTCGCACGCGGAAGCGTCGACCGGTCGTGCCTGCGACTCGCATGAGCTCTCGCCAGCAGAAGCGTCGCGCAACCCAAGCTGCGAAGGCGGCGGCTACCGCGAAGGGAGATGGTGAAGATGGCGGAGACGACACTAAGGACGAAGACTCTGATGCTGAACATCAAGATGATGCGGCAACCGAAGAGAACGAGGAGGATGACGCTGAGTCCGACGCGACGCCAAGCAAAGAGAAGCCTGCGACTCCGAGTGTGCCACTCACGAAGTCAGGGCGTCCGCGCAAGAAACCAGGTCGCAAGCCCAAGAAGCAGCTGGATGCTAAATGAGCGAGCAACGGGGTACTGAGAGTAGCGACGGATAGCTATGGGTTTTACGGTTCATTTTTCGGGCTTGTTTGAAAGGCTATGGTAACACATACAAATTGAAAAAAAGCAAAGAGGCTGGATGACAACCTATCGGAGGTCCAACACCGGGTGCACTAGCGACGGGGCTTCCGACTAGATGGAGCCGGTTTACCGAGATGGACTCTCTAGACCACACCGCCGCTCGGCTGACGTCCCAGCAATGTGTGGTTTTTGCGTTCCTCCTTGAACTGAGGATAGGCCGCGTCCGGCGCGTACTGCGAGTGGTTCTGCTGCTGGTTGAAGGGAGGCATTTGCTGCTGCTGCTGCTGATGGAACGGGGGCATCTGCTGTTGCTGTTGCTGCTGGCCAAAGTTGTTCTGCGTGTCTGCCCGCTGGAAGGTGCCAATGTGTGGGGTGGCGCCGTTCACGTGCTGCGAAGCCGCAGCTGCGTCGTGCTCAAGCGACTGCTGCATGGCGATAGCCATGTCGCGCTCGTACTCCTTGCGGAAATACCGGATCTTCTCGGCACGGCCGGCGGAGCTCAAGTAACCGGCGACGGAGAGCAAGATCACGGCGGCAAGGCACACCCAGAAGCTGAATCCGTAGAACCAGCACGACCACTGATGGCGGTCCGCCTTGCAGTTGTTGAAGATGAGGTTGATCGAGTCAACTTGGTACAGGCGCTGCTGCACACCCCAGCCCCAAATCACGAGCGAGACGGCAAGGAGGATAGCTAGAGAGTTGGAGAACAGCAAACCCCTTTGTCAGTGTCTGCTTCTTCATTTCTATCCTCAACCAGACACAGTAGTCCACACGTACATCCAACAAGCGTCACAAACGAGACGACACGCTCCGACTTGCCCGCCGACGGGTTGAAGACGGCGACGATGGACATGAGCAGGCCAACCACCGAGACAGCGGCGCCCACCGAGGTCGTGGCCTGGCATGACTTCATGGCCTTGCCGCAGAGCACCTTGTGGAACTGTTCGCCGTCGCCCACCATGTAGTTGGGCGTCGCGTTCGATTCGCAAAAGTCGCTGTACTGGAGCATGGTCTCGGACGCGTAGAACGGATCCTCGAGCGCGCCCGTCGAGTAGAACGCGAAGAGCCCGTAGCCCTGGTAAACGTCGTTCCCGTCGCGCTTGTAGTGCTGTTGGAACCACGCCGGGTAGGCCATGGCGTAGAACGCACAGCCCGTCGACATGAGCGAGACCACCACGGCTGGATAGAGCGGAACAAGGGGAACACGTTAGACCACATCTCGTCGGGCCGCGTCTAGGTAGCGAGGCGTGGGCACGCACTGAAGATGGTGTTCTTCATAGTCGCCAAACGTTCAGAGAGGGGGTAGCTTCTGCGCCGGCTTCCAGGAAGGGAATGACAGGAAAGGTGGTGTTGGCCAGGTTGACTATTAGGAACAAGAGTCCCTATATTTCGACAAAGACTACCCGAAATTTTCGAAATTGCGACATGGCGATCAGCGGCCGCATACAATCACCAAGTCACGTCAGGGCGGGCGGTTGAGACAGCCCTATACGCCGTCATCAACCGCTGACTCTTGCAGCGCGACGGTACGATGTGTACCATCGCAGCGGTACACCGCACCAGCCGGAACCAAAACCGCCCACCCATCCGATCCAACGACAGCGCTCTCCGACTCTCCCAACCAAGAGGGAGCTGTCCAACATGCCAACTTCACCGCCAACATCACCGGCAACTTCAACACGCCATGGCCAACAAAACCAACGACAAAGACAGCGCCAACACCAACAAGACCCCAATAATGAAAGTGACGACGACGCCATGCAGCGCGATTTTTCCGTGGCGCGCAACGAAGGCGATGCCGACACGATCGTGGTGATGGCCCACGTGCGGGACAAGCTCATTCCCATCCACTGCGGCTTCGGCACGCAGCAGGTGCTGTGGTTGGGCCACGTCGCGATCGCGCGGTACGACGACGAGACGAACCAGGGCTGGCGCGAGCTCGGCGTGCCCACCAAGATCGTCAAGGACGGCAAGGAGGTGCTCCCGCTCGGCGCGCTGATCTACGACGTGCTGCCCAACGGCAGCCACGTGTACGTGACCACGTCGCACGCCGGAACATGAACGATAGCCAAACACATGAAGTTGCGTCGTGTGCGGGAGTTTGTATTCTGTTAGCATTGTGTACAGGAGACAAAAAAGAAAGCGGAAGGCGAGCTAGCAGCAGCAAAAAAAGAGAGCAAGAGGAAACCTAAAGTAGCATGTTCTCTCTCCCCTCTCGCTATTCGAGAGGGGGAGGGGATGCGACTCCGCCGAGAGACGATAGATAGGGAAAGATGACAAAGGCGATCGGGTTCGACCCGTGCTTACATCAGACCGCACTAAAAGAGACACAGGCACGAGAGCATCAGTACCCAGTAAGCACACCGAATCAACATCATCCTTGACGCAACGTACCCCTTCGCTGCCCGGCGCCTCATCTTCCAGCTCGGCAAAGACCTCCTGCTCGAGTTTCTTGATCTCGTCGGCAGGGAGGCCCTCGCCCTTCATGCTCACGGGCACGCCCTCGTTCGTGAGTAGCACGGCGAAGTCGCCCGACTGGTTCAGCGAGAACTTGGTCGCCAGGAAGGAGTCCTCGTTCGGCTTGCGCTCGTCCTTGGCGTTCTTGTTGCGCTTGCTCGAGTACACCGTCATCTTGGACTGGGGGCGCATCGAGTAGGTCGACGGGAAGCGGAACACCTGGTTCTCCGCGCGGCCGCGGACTTCCCAGCCACCGAGCGACACAGCGAGGTCGCTCGTGTTCTCGAGCACGATGCGGTCCTTCTCGAGGTCGAGGTGGGCGATGTGGATCGAGGTCGGCGCGGCCGAGTGCTTGGCGCGCTTCGCGGCGTTGGCGCCAGCGTCGCTCTTGCGCTTGCGCGACTTGTTCGGCGTCGTGTGAGGCGTCGGCAGACCCACGCGGGTCTCCTCGCGGTCCAAAATACGGCGGTACGTCCCAATTTCGGCGTCGAGCGCAATCTTGACGTCCATGAGGTCGTTGAATTCGGTCTCCTTAGTGATCTTCCACGAGCGGAGCTTCTCCAAGTTGGTCTCGTACACCTTGCGGTCCTCCTTGAACTTGGTGCGCTCCTCGCGGTACTCGCGCTCGAGCTGCGCGACCTTGTCCGTGAGGCTCTGGCGCACCTGCAGACTCTCTTCGTAGTCGTTGGCCGTGCGGTCGAGCTCCTTCTTGGTCGAGTCGAGCTCGCCCGAGAGGTCTTCGACCTGGTTCTTGAGGCCCGACACCACGCTCTCAAAGTAGTTGCGGACCTCCTTCTCGACGCCCTGGAGGCGGTCCTCGGTGTCCTTCTTCCACTGCGCGAGCGCCTCCGTGTGCTTGGTGTTCATCTCCTTGCGGATGCTGGCGATCTCGCCGTCGCGCGTAAGATCGAAGTCGGCGCTCTTCTTGCGCAGGTGCTCGAGCTCCTTGGTGGCATCGTTGAGTGCAGCCTCGTGGCCGCGGTTCTCGCGCTCGAGGTCCTTGATGCGGCGGCGCGCGGCCTGGAGCTGCGTCGTGAGCGTCGAGAGCTCTTCCTTGGACGACTGGGCGTTCGCCTTCTCCTTGCTCAACTCGACCTTGAGGCTCTCGGCGAGCGCCTTGATCTCGCTCAGCTCCTTGACCTGCGCGCGCAGCTTGACCAGCTCGACGTGCTGCTCCTGCTCGAGCACCTGGAGGCGCGCCTTCTGGTCGAGCTCGACGTCGAGCTTCTTGCGGGTCTCCTCGAGCTCGTGTGAGAGGCGGAACTTGACGTTGTCAATGTCCTTCTGCATGCGCTCGCGGATCGTCTCGAGCTCGCGCTCGGCCGCGTTCTTGGCGTCCTCCATCTCCTTCACGCGGAGCACATAGAGCTCGAGGCGCGAGTTCAGCGTCTGGAGCGACGCCTTCTCATCGAGACGTTTGGTTTTGATCGGGGACAACGCGGTCGGCATGGTGGCTTTCTTGTATAATCAGCGACGAAAACGAGGATTTTCTGCATTCGATAGATGGCACAAGGGACATATTTTCTTAGTTCTCCGCTCCAAGATTTGCTCTGGGCACGCCGGGCGGGGAGAACGTTTGTTCTCCGCCATTGCCGTAGATCGTACCTCGGGGTGTCCGCAGATGCGCGGGTGTGGGTGGCTGAGTCCCGCGCTTTTGTTCCGGGCGTCGGTGTGACTGTGGGTGGGTTGGTTGTGTGGGCCGGTCCAGTGGAGTTGAAATTCCCCCGCGCGCGGGCGTTCTCCGCCACTCCAGTCCAGCTCGCCCCTCGGTGATTCTGCGAGGCAGAATTTCTGCCCCCCTCTTTGCTGGGATTCAAACAGGCAAACAAAAACGAGCCCCCCTCCCCAACTTTTTGAACGATCAGGCGATCCACATCCGTAAAATACGGGAGTTGGCAAGAGCTTTGTGCGTGTGTCTCTTGACACTTCATCGTAAATTACGGAAAATGGAAGAATACGAAGTAATTAAAATTGGGTATAGCGTACCCTGATTTATGTGTATAGTGTAACCTTCCCTTTGACTGACACGATAAACGGTGGGGAAGACCCCTCACTTTGTCCGCTTTTTATCCGGACACACGTATACCTCCACTCTATCCACCCATCTTCCAAATTCTCCAAATATAGCCCCATCCCATTCAAACGACATTGCCACAACCTTCGTTGACGGGCCACTATTGCAGTGTACGGGGTTGCACGTAGGTGACTTCATCCTTCTGGTTCAACATGAGCTTGGCGCATCCTTTACCAACAACAACCAACGCCAACATGGACGCCAATATGCGCGTCGCCAACGCCGCCAACGCCGCCAACGCCGACGAAGACGACGTCGTTGCGCCGCTGGATCGTGCGCCACTCGTGCGGCGCTCGTCGCCGCCGTCGCTGCGCCGCTCGGGCTCGGGCAGCTCGTTCGTGAGCGCGCGCGACTCCAAGTTCTGGCTCGCGGTGGCCGTGGCCTCCAAGTCTTCGTCCTCTTCGTGCTCGTCCGTGTCGTCGTCGTCGCTGAACGGCTCGTTCCAGTTCGGCGCGGCGCGCAAGGGGGGGAGCTCTCTTGATCTGCTGGCGGACGAAGACGATGAGGGCGACGAGCGTACGCGTGAGGGTGGAGGGGATAAGAACGGCCACGCGTCACCACCGCCGCCACCGGCCCGTCACGCGTCGTGGGGCGAGGAACAGCACGACCTGGGGCTCTCCATCGACATTGCGTGCGACAGAGAAAACGGCGACGAAGGCACCTATCGAGGAGCCGACGTAGAGCGAAATGGCGCTGGCAGCGATAAGAACCGCGTGGCGCCGATCACGTCGCCGCCGCCGCTGTCGCTGGGGCTCCATCGCCCCACGATCCTCCAGAAACACCGAACTCGCGATCGGCTGGGCAGCGATTGGCGACCGAGCACGAGCAGCACAGGCAGCGGCGCGTCGAGTTCACCACCTGGAAGTGCCGGCAAGTACGACGCGAAGCACGGCTCGTCTCCAGTGCAGCCTCTTTCAGCGCCCGAGCGACTGATCCTGACTCCACCAGTGTCCATCATCGAAGAGACGTCGCAGTCGACGGAGCCAGCGGTGGAGATCGTCGTGGAAGAGGTGTACGAGCACCAACGGTATCAGCGGGTACTCGGCTGGGGATCGAAAGGCCACCTGATGCCGTTGGACCCGAGAAAGTACGTGCGCGTCGTGCGGAATCTAGACCACTCGAGCCGTGCTGCTCGCCGCCGGCCGTCTTTCAGTGGGAATGAGCCGATCCAAGCAATCCACTCGGTCACGTTTCCAGACGTGCTGCTTCCGGATCCACCGTCGGATCAAACAAAATGGGAATGGATGAGTCCCTGGCACCTAGAGTACCCAGTGAACGCCACTGCTTTAGTTGTGGCACTGGAAGCTGCTGACGGAGAAGACCAAACGTACGATCCCGATGGCTGGATCTATGCATCAAGTTTCAGTCAGTTCACTTCGTGGCGCTCGGACTTGAGCAGCTTGATGGACAATCCGGTTCAGGATGAGAACGTGTGCTCCAGCCCCTTGGTGAACTCTCGTGGTCGGCCGAAGTTGAACGTAAGGCGGCGAAAATGGGTCCGATATCGTAGACTTCGATCCATTGCGGGCGATGCCGACAGCAACGATGTCTTTTGTGATCAAGCCAACACGAGCCCCTTTGATGACACGTTCCTGGACTCGATGTGCGGGTGGCTGCGCAAGATGGGGCACGTTCGAAAGAACTGGAAAATGCGATACTTTGTGTTGGAGAAGTCAGTGCTACGATACTACGCGGACGAGGCCATGACGCGACTGAAGGGTGAAGTGCTCCTGTTTCATCCAGCAGCTAGAGTGCACTACGTAGACATCCACCTCTCGAACGGTCGAGACAACACGTTCGCGATTCAGGTCGGCCCTGAGTACACCCTTTTGTTGGAAGCGGATCGAGTCAGCGATCGAGAAAACTGGATGTATTGTATTGAGGACGCTTTGCTTTGTCGCGACTCGTATCTTCAGGATCCCATGAGAACGCAAGATGTGCGCGAGAGCGTAGCGAGGCGCCGCAACTTCAGCTCGGAGACCATACTCTACACAACGAACGGAGAGAGCTCAAGTGGAATCAACCCGATCAACATGCTGATGCTACACTCGAAAACAGTGGTCCAGGCTACTCGCAAGAATCCTTTGATGATGCGCTTGATGGTCGAGTGCGACTTGTTTCTCGAATCCAAGCAAATCAAGCAGCAGATTGCGGCGTTCATCCAGAAGTTCAAGCAGAAATATGGAGCAGCAGCAGTGACGAGCACCAATCTGCAGATATCCAAGACGATGTCACCAATGGCCAAGAACACCGGAAATCGGCGGCGGACGTCATCTTACGAAGGTGTAGACACACGTAGCTCAGACGTATCGGTGATTCAAGACCCGCGAAGCTTACTTGCGCTCAAGAACTACAGGTTTTTCTTGGAACGAGCGATGGCAGACGTGATGGACCACTTGACTGGGCTTCCGTTCGCAGCCGCAACTTGTAACGTCACCAGTCCCAGGAGCGCGTCACCAATTAGCACACACGAATCCGGTTTCAACAGCGAGGACACTTCAAACTGCGATTCTCCACCGATGTCAGGCGATATTGATTGGGAGTTGGCCAAGAAAGCAGCACTGTACAAACTGGAGCGGCAAACCTTTGTACCCCTTCAAGATATCATCTACGGTCTGCTTGAGGCAACGGTCGATTCTGACGATCTCGATCGGTTCGAATGGAATCGTCGATATCTTGCCAAACAATCCCAGCACTTCTTTGAGATCCAAGACTCGCAGCTCTCGCCAACCGACTGGAAGTCTGCTCGTGCGCTTCTGGACTCGCTCGATAACTATTCTCTACCTACGGAGAAGGCCTCAATTCTGCTCGAGGTTGCGAAGTGTATCTATGACACTTACGCCAGTGAACATAGTGTTGATGTGCAGATGATGGCAGCCGACGATTTCCTGCCGATCTTCATTTTCATTCTCGCTCGTTCAAGACTGCGCAACGTCGTGGTGGCTCGCCATTTGATCAGTGAGACGATGATTTCAGGCGTGATGATCGGTGAGACCGGTTACTACGCAACAATGTTTGAGGCCGCGGTCAGCTATATCTCATCGTACTTCACGACAGAGGAAAATGGAGATCGACTCAGTCAGCGATCTCCATCCAGACGCGACTACTGTGGTGCGGTAATGTCAGCAACCTGAGTTGCGTGCGGGAGTATTTTTGCCCACGAGAACACCTATTTCGGCATCAGAACACGAGTACGAAGGGCGCAAGGAAAGACTGTCCATCAAATCCCACTTTGAGGCTCATTTCGTGGATCACCAGTACTCCGACACACCAACGCCGGTCATGACGCGACAGAATGTCTGGAACTCGTGCAGCCGAGTTCTTGACGAGAAAACTCAAGAGAGCCGACGAGAGGCTCACCGCGCTCGGCTTGAGTCTATCCACAATGTCTCAAAACGCGTACGTTTGAACGGCGCACCTGTCTTTTTGGGTATTCAAGGTCGTCTCATTATGTGCTGTCGTATAGAATGTGACGAAACCATCATCCACGCGCCCGCAGCGAGGAACGACGACAAATGCGTTTAAGGCGCTGCCTAAGTCTAAGTCGCCCGCTGCAAAGTGTCGCCAGGCGGAGATCGAGCGTGAGAATCTTAAGATGATCAAGAAGATTGTCGAATTGCAACGAGGTGGAGGCTCAGGCTTTGGCACCTCTGCAAAGAACGCAGCCGCCGTGAAGAAAAGATCTCGGCCGTTGAGCGCATCTACCACCAGACCGTGCCAATCACGACCCGCGTCGTACCGGTATGTGCCAAACCCACTCACTGAACTCGCTCCCGGAGGCGATCTTGGCGTGCCCACTGCTGCGCCACACACCCTCTACACTCGTCAGTCGGCCACTATGACCCACCACTTTGAAGAGCAGAACGACTTTGCGTCGAATTTTGTCCCCGGAAAGCGTTCCACTGCAACAGCACGGCAGCGCACACAAGTCCAGATTCTCACCGAGAACCGCGAGATCTTGCATCGCATCCTTTCGTCCAAGCCAAATTTCAGTCGCGCGACATGGCAATCGGAAGAGCGAGAGCGCCGCAAGCTGCTTGAGAACATCTCACGCTATTCGCATCTCAAGAAGCGACATTCCTCATCTTCCGGAACATCGACGCCGATCACCTCACCGAGCCGATCTCGTCTGTTGGACGAATACGGTCACGCCATGGGGCCAGCCTCGACAGCTCGTTCTTCGTCTTCCCAGCACAGTCTTGTTGTAGTTGATCATGTGGGCGGCAATCGCTTGGACTTTTCGACCGTCATTCGTACTGGAAGTCCAGTCACCCATTTGCGTCACCGATCGCGACCGCAGTCGGCGCGTGCGGCGTCACGCGACCACGAGAGTGTTGGCCGCTCTGACTGGCATCACGATCCCGTCACCCATTCCATGAGCCGACTCGCGATTGATCGCGACGACGACTCCGTCAATGACCACGACGACGACAGTCAGGACGAGAATGTGGTGGATGCAGACGACGATGAAGCGTAAGGCCGGATAGGAAAGATATCGCACGATCCTGGAAGAACTGATTAGCCAATGACTATTTATCCTGTCGTGGATGGAGGCAACCTATTCCGGCTCTTCTTAAGTGGATCATGTTCCTCATCCCCACGTGAGCGCGTGCGTCGTGCTGACCGTCCAGTCGAACGTGCAGAACACAGGGCTGTGGTCGCTCTCGCAAAACCCGTCGTTCACGGCGCGGTAGTTGTCTCGCGCATCGACCTGCTCCACGTCGAGCCAGCTCAAGAGCCTCAACGCGCCCCCGCGGGAGCAGTACAAGATGCGGTCGCACCACCCGGGCACGCGCGCCTTGGCCTTCCCACCCTTGTAGAACGGCTCTTTGTACAGCACGCGGTACACGCGCGCGGGCCAGTGCGGGTCGCTCACGTCGAGGCGCGCGGGGCGGCCCGGGATCTTCTTGTAGGTCGGCAGGAACGAGGGCCACTTGGTCGGCTCCGAGAACGCCGCCATCGACGGCAACGCCTCGAGGTCGTCCTTCATCGAGTCGTACCGGTCGTGGACGTCCAGGTGTTTGCCACTGGCAAGCAGCTTGAGCACGGACTCGCCGTCGAGCGTGTGGACGCGGTAGTTGAAGTCGCCCATCCACACGACGTGGTCGCTGCTGGATGCGAGGTCCTTGGCGCCACACAGTGCCTGGCCGAGCTTGGTCGAGAGCGTGGCGAGCTGCTGGCGGCGCAGCGTCGCCTTGTTGGCCTCCAGGTGGCAGTTGGCAAACGTGAGCGTCTGGTGCGCGCTGCCGCGGTCTCCGCTGCCCGTGGCGACGCGCAGCATCACGGCCACGCCGCCTTTCGAGCCGCTGTTCCACGAAAACTTGTGGGTCGCGATCTTGTCGATCGCCACGACGCTCGCGAGATCGCTGGCGCAGTACACGGCGATGCTGGTGCACTTGGCGCTCAGGAACGCGCCGTCGCCGCGGCCGCGCACTTCTTTGATCGACTCGCGCGGCGGCTCCTCGCCGCCCTCGCTCTGATTGTTTTTGTCCCCGTGGCGGCTCGCGCTCGCCTCGACCGCGAACGAGCCCTGGCGGAAGCGCTCCACCTGGCTGCTGTCGCTCTCGCTGTGGCGGCTTGGACTCGCGTTGCTCGACTCACTGCTGCGGTCCGCCGATCGGGAGCGCGACCGTGAGCGCCTGCTGTGCGAACGACTGCGCTGCCGCTCTCGTTCTCGCTCTCGTTTGGACGCCTGTCGCAGTGTTACATACCGACGCCCGAGGTTCTCGGGGGCGCTGTGGAGCCGCGCCAGCACGGCCGCGTGGAGGTGCTTGGTCACCTTTTCTTGCGTGCCCAGCACGTACAAGTCGTACCCCGGTGGCAGCAGTCCGCGCAGCTTCTCGGCCGCGGCGGCGTCGCCCATGTAGGCCGCGCTCCCCTTGTCGACAGCGAACGGGTCTTTCGCGGCCATGTTCCAGGAACCGACAAACACTTTGAGCTGCGTCGGCAATCGCGTGTGGCTCTCGCGTCGCGGTCGCACGCGCACGACGTCAATCTCGAAGCCGCTCAAGTTGCCGTCCAGCGCGTCGGTTGTCGCGCGGCTGGCGCTGCTGCTGAGCTCGACGCTGGCCGCCCGGGGCCGGGCGGACGCCACGGCGGTCGTGCTCAGCGCGTGCAGCCGCACACCGCCGGACGGGATCACTTGGCTGTGCGAGCGGCACGCGTGGCGCCCGCTCTTCTCATTCGAGCGCATCTTGCGCCACGTGGACACGAGCGTCGGCACCATCGCTGGACGAACTTGGTCGAATGGCGCACTTGCTTCCCCCGCGCGATCGACAGCCTCGACGGAAGGCTCAACGGGTTAGAGAACGGCGCAGAGGCTGGAGCAGACAGAGGGGAAAATAGCGAGAGGCAATGGAGAGACACGCGGCTCGTGACCGGCGGATCCAAAATCGGCACACGAGAGGCGGTTGACGTTGAAGTACGCGTGCGCCGCGCGAGCGCGAGTTGCCTCGCGGCCCCATTTATTCTGACCGGGACGATGATCGAGATGGGCCAGTAGAGGGAGGAACCTCCTCCCACGTCGATCTATTATTTTCCGCCGTCTTTGAATACCGGTTCGATATCTCCCCCATTCTTCTCTCGTCTTGTGTGGGACGGATCTGATACCTACGTCGCCGCTCTTCAACTTGGCTACATTTGCGGCGCCAAAAAAAGATGCCATCTAGTTTCAGAGCAAACCACCCTTATTTAGCAACTTATCGTTCATTTGTTGCTATTTGAGAACATGATGCACATGCACCAGCCAAACGAGCCACTGACAGCGCGCGTTCTGATTGGCGCGCAACGCAGATCCTGAATATCCACCAATCATATAGCATTTGATATAATTTCAGCCAATAACAGAAGTGATCTCTTCGCCCCGATTCCCTCCAACCACCGACGCGCGCCGCCCATGGACGTCCGTCCGCGGTGTTGGTGTGGGGCCTCGCCGCCTGGGAGCACTTTTGACGGGCGCTTGAAGCGGGAGCAATTGGCTTGGCCGCGTCGCTCTCTTCCTTCTCTATCTCTTCTCTCTGCGTGCGTGTGTGAGCCATCGCCACCCGCCGCCTCTATCAACCACATTACACACCACCAAACCACACTGGACGTCGTCGGCCGATGACCGAGAGCAAAATGGACCGAAGCGGTCTCCCCGTGACCAACGCCAGCGCCGCGGCCGCGCCCGTGGGCGGCGCGTCGGCCGCCAAGCCGGCCACCAAGCTGAACCCAACGGCCAAGGCGTTCGTCTTCAAGGCCAGCGCGCCGGCGTGGACGCCGTCCAAGCCCGTGGCCACGGCTGCCCCGGCTCCGGCCCCGATTGCGGCCCCGGTTGCGGCCCCGGCCCCAGTGGCCGCCCCGGCGGCTCCGGTTGCCTCGCCCGTGGTGGCGCCGGCGCCGGCGCCCGCGGTCAAGAGCGTGCTCAAGCCGTCGGCGCGCGAGTTCGTGCCCAATGGTGAGTCGCCACGAGAGGATACCGTGAGATGTGTGTGGTAGTGTGTGTATTGACAATTTGTCTGGTGATTTTCCGCCGTATAGCGTTTGCCGCGCCGTTCGTGCCGTCGTTTGCCGTCGCGGCCCCGGCGCCGCCGCCGCCGTCGCCGGCGCGCACGCCCGTGCAGGCGCCCGCGTCGCCCGCCAAGCCGTCGCAGCTCGAGGAGGAGCCGGCGCTCACCGACGCGTCGTCTTCCACGTCCACGCACGCCGAGCCGGAGGCCGAGGACGTCGAGGAGGAGGAGGAGGAGGAGCCCGTGGCGGCTGCTGTCCCCACCCCCACCACACAGGAAGAGGCCGCCCCGGCCCCGGTCGCTGCGGCTCCCGCCGCGGTTGAGACCGCCGAGGCCGTCGAGACCGCCAAGCAGACCGAGGCGATCGGCGAGCGCATCATGTACACGATTGCGCAGCTGCTCGAGATGGAGCCCGAGGCCACGCCCGTGCCCGCGAGCGTCGTGGGCACGCAGGTCCACGCCGTCAAGAACGGCAAGGACGACGCCGACAGCGCCGCGGCTGCGCCCGCGCCGGGCAAGAGCGGCCGTGGCGGCAAGGAAGGCCGCGGCTCGTCGCGTGGGCTCAACCGCTCGAACAGTGGCTTTGGCGAGGGCGGCCGCGGTGGCCGTGGCGGCCGAGGCGGTCGTGGCGGTCGCGGTGGCCGCGGCCACGGCCAGTCGCCCGCCGACCTGATCCCGCTCGAGGACGTCGTGCCGCTCGAGGTGAACGACGAGACGCGCTGGAAGCCGACGCACGCCAAGTCGCGCCTCGACGAGCCCGTGGACACGACCGAGGGCTCGCTCAAGGAGGCCAAGTCGATCCTGAACAAGCTCTCGATCGAAAAGTTCGACAAGCTCTCGGACCAGCTCATCGAGGTGGCCGTGCGCAGCATCGACGTGCTCAGCGGCGTGATCGACATGGTGATCGCCAAGGCGCAGATGGAGTGGCACTTTAGCACCATGTACGCGTCGCTGTGCTCCAAGATCGCGCAGACCGAGATGCCGGCGATGGCGCTGGACGAGAACGAGGTGGCGCAGGACACGCACAAGCTCTTCCGCAAGCTGCTGCTCACGCGGTGCCAGCGCGAGTTCGAGGTCACGCCTTCGCGCGAGGGCTGGGACGAGCTGCCCGTCGAGGAGCGCGACGAGAAGGAGCTGCTGCTCAAGCGCGCGACGCTGGGCCACATCCGCTTCGTCGGCGAGCTCTTCAAGCAGCGCATGCTCAGCTCGCGCATCATGCACGCGTGCGTGCAGCGCCTCTTTGGCGACATCGCGCAGCCCGACGAGGAGTCGCTCGAGTGCCTCACCAAGCTGCTCGCGACCATCGGCCAGAAGCTCGAGAGCGACGCCAAGGACGCGAGCGAGAACACGCTCATCGCGCAGTACTACGCCGCGATCAAGCAGCTCGCGGGCGACGACGCCAAGCTCTGCACGCGCGTGCGCTTCATGCTCCAGGACCTGCTGGACCTGCGCAAGAACAAGTGGGTCGCGCGCCGCAAGGAGGCCAAGGCCATGACCATCGCCGAAGTCCACGCCGAGGCCGCGCGCGAGGCCAAGGAGAAGGCCAAGGCCTCGGCCGCCAACGGCGGCGGCGGCGGCTCCTCGCGCGGGCTCTCGCGCACCGCGTCCTCCTCGTCGTTCTCGTCGACCTCGTCGTCCTCGGGCAAGCGCAAGGAAGGCGGCGGCGCCTCGGCCGCGTGGAAGGCCCGTGCGGCCGGCGGCGGCGGCGCTGCACCGGCGAGCAGCGGCCCGTCGGTGGACGCCGACGGCTGGGAGACCGTGAACCCCGGTGCGCGCCCCAAGCTGCTCAAATCGCGCAGCTCCGTGGGCTCGGCCAGCGCCATCGGCTCGAGCGACCGCGCGCCGCGCCACCCGACGCTGAGCCGCAACGCCAGCGACGGCTCTGCGCACACGTCGCAGCGCAACTCGTTCTCGATGCTCTCGTCGGGCGCGCCGCCGTCGTCGCGCGGCAAGGACGCGCGCGAGCGCAGCTTCAGCTCCTCGGCGGCAGTCGGCAGCGGCTCGCGCCGCGGCAGCCACAACCACAACAACACGGAGCGCCCGCCGCGCCCGGGCTCGGCCTCGACGCCCACGTCGCCGCAGAACAAGAGCAGCGAGGACGAGAGCGACGAGGCGCCCGAGGCGCTCGCGCCGGACGCGTTCAAGAAGAAGGTCAAGGGCATCTTCGACGAGTACGTGTCGCTCCAGGACCTGGACGAGGTCGTCGCGTGCGTGCGCGAGCTCCAGAGCCCGGCGCACCACGGTCTCATCATCCAGCAGACCATGGACATTGGTCTCGAGAAGGGCGCGGCGCAGCGCGCGGCCGTGGCCTCGCTGCTCGCCGGGCTCTTCGAGCGCGAGCTGCTGAGCGCCGAGGCGTTCGTGACGCCCGTCAAGGAGCAGCTCGAGTTTGCCGAGGACATGGAGATCGACATCCCGCTCACGCTCAACTACCTCGCCGAGATGCTCGCGCCCAGCGTGGGGCTCGGCGCCGTGACGGCTGCAACGCTAGTCGAGGGCGCGCAGCCCATGGCCGCGTCGGGCAAGGCCGCCAAGTTCATGGCGCTGCTGCTCCAGGCGCTCAAGGACGAGGAGCGCGCCAAGACGCTCGCCGCGGAGGTGGACATGGCGGCGCTCCTGAAAGAGAGCGACCGCGAGGGCGACGCCGCGACTGCGGCGCTGGCGGCGCTGTACGAGCAGTACGGGCTGACGTTCCTGCTCGCGTAAGGAGAGAACGCCGCCCGCTCTAGGTTAGGAAACGCGGAGAGAGAGACGAGATGGAAGAGGGTACCGTACTACGAATCAGACACTGTATGAATATACGTCGTTTTCACCACCAGTTAGGGGCTCCTTACTGGAGCAGCGGCGCGAGCAGCTTGATGAAGTACTGGTCGTCCGTGATGGCGGCAAAGGGCTCGACGCGCTGCAAAAAGCGGCGCTTGGTGGCCTCCTCGAACGCCACGGGTTCGCCCGAGGCCACGTCGCGCACGTCCACAATGTGCGCGTGGTGGGCCTCGATGTGGTCGTCCAGGAACACGGCCACATCGGCGTCCCCCGCCTCTTCCGAGGCGTCCACCAGCAGCAGCTTGCCATACTCGCCGTGCTCGGCGTGCGCGCTCCACCACTCCCAGTAGTCGCGCAGCGCGAGCGTCGCGTGGCGCGTCGACATCTCGCGCACGCGCGCGTCGATCGCGTCAAAGCCCCGCACGATCTCCACATTCTTCTGCCCTTGATAGAACGCCGCGACGCGGTCGCTGTCATCGGCCGCCGCCGTGTCCTTCACAAACGGCACCTTGGTGAGCGAGCCGACCGCGAGCGCCGAGCCCTCGGCGCCGAACGCGTCGCGGTAGAACGTGCCGACCTGGTCACTGCCGCCGTCCGTCGAGAGCTTGTACTGGGCCGGCAGCGGCGCGCCGCCGGGCAGCGCGAACGGGTGCGCGCCGTCCGCCAGCAGCTCGATCTCCTTGGCGACCTCCGGGATGTCGTCGCCGAACGTGCGGAACACGAGCCGGATGTCGACTTTCGACGTCGGCGACGCGTTGCGCTCGGCAACGTGCGCCAGAAACAGCAGGAACGACGGCAGCAGGTAGTAGCGGCCCTCGCGCCAGGCCTCCTGGAGCCGCGAGCCCTCGGGCAGCGCCGCGGCGGCGGCGTGCGCGGCCTCGCGGGCCTCGCCCTCCGGAAAGTGGAGCTTGTCCATCACCAGCGCGAACGACGCCGCGAGCGCCTCGCCGGGGCTGCCCGGCGCGGTGAACGCCGACTGGAGCGCCGTGCGCTGCTTCTTGGCCGCCTTGTTGAACGCCTTGACGGCCTCGAGCCGGTCGGGCGTCGTGTCCGCGAGGCTCTGGTACGGCAGCGCGTCGTCCACAAACTGCTTGTAGGTGACCAGGTCCGTGTGGCCGCTAGGTTGGGCCACGGACGCCTCGGTGGACACGCAGTGCCATGTGGCCGCGGCTGCGGACGCGTCCGCGTCCGCGCGGCCCCACGCGCACTCGGCCAACAGGTAGTTGACCGTGTTCTCCATGGAGCGGCCGCCGGCCGCGTCCGACATGAGCACCGTGCGGTTGAGGTCGAAGTGGAGCACGACGCGGCGGCGGCGCGCCGGCATGGCGGTGGAGGACGGAGGAGGAGGAGCGGACGCCATGGAGCTCAAGGGGCGACGGCGGAGGAGCTGGTGGAGGCGGAGCGGACGGCGGCGGAGAATGGTCGTCGTCGGGGGATGAAGTTGGTGTTGGTTTTCTGGTGGAAGGTGGTGGCCAACAGATACGATAGATGCGATAGAAACTGTTTGGCCAACTTTTGACTCGGAGTTTTAAAACAGGGTGGAGGGTGTCATATTATCGACAGAATAGGGTACAGACCTCCACCGCGATGCCCATCATTTAGTGCGCGGGCTTGTCGGCGTGGTGGTCCGAGACCTCGGTGCGCGCGCCGTCGTTGGACTTGGCGTCGTGCGCGGCGTGCTCCTCGTGCTTCTTGGGCTCCTCGTGCTTGTGCGCCGCCGCCGCGTCCGCCGGCTTCTCGTGGGCATGCTCGTCCTTGGCGTGATCACCATGGGCGTGGTCACCGTGCGCGTGGTCGCCGTGGGCGTGGTCGTCCTTCTTGTCGCAGTGGGCGTGATCGCCGTGCGCATGGTCAGCGTGGGCGTGGTCGCCCTTCTTGGGCTCATGCGCGTGGTCGCCATGGGCAGCATCGGGCTTGGCGTCCGTGTGAGCGGCGTCGCCACCCGTGGCCTCACCGCCGGCTTGGTGCACGGCCGCGGCCGCCTCGTGCGAGCCCCAGATCTCCCTGAGCTTGGTGAACTTCTCGGCGTCGTCCACGCCCGACTCCATGATCGCCTTCGACTGCTTGAACTTGTCGGCGTCGTACTGCGCGTTCTCGATCGAGCTGGCGGATCCCATGGTGAATGGCTGGTTGGTGGCTGGCTGGAGTGGCTTGGCTGGTTCCTCGTAAAACGTTGAATGAGACCGACCCTCAGCTCGGCGACGACTGGCCGGATAGGTGGGCTACCTATAGACGTGGCGGCACCAGAAGAGGAAACGCCCTGTTGGTGCGCCGTCATATGAAGCCATAGCTGTTCCATTCGGGCAGCTGCGGGACAAGTCTGGCCTTGGTTTGGATAAGATTGAGGCAAGTGTAGCCATTTTTACCGCTTCAACAAGATCTAATTATGACCAATCCAATATAGCGATAGCGTTTATTCACCAATCAAAAGCATCAAAATCTGATCTGATCCTGTCGAAGGATCGCCCACACGAACCGTGGCGACGACGCACAGTCGTCTTCGCCGTGACAGCTCGACCACAAGGGCGCTGATTGGCGGCGCACCTGGATTAGCATTAGACACCGACCTCCGAGCCACAGCTGCAGAGCCCGAAACAGCATGTGAGGAGGCATCCTAGGTGAAGTCCTCGAAACTGACGCTGGGTCTGTCAGTCCCAGATCATCCGTCACTCTTGGTGGGCGATTCTGGATATCAGAGAATCACACAGTGAGATGAATGCGCGTCTCTTCGTGAGGATGGTAATCGAGCAGCGTCATTGTCCCCGGGAGTTCTTGTGGCCTTGATCATCAATGGACGCTTTGGCCGCTTCGTGCAATGCGCAATCCCCGAGATCCATCGGGGTTACAGCCGAACCCTGGTTACGTTGCTCAAACGTACCCCCGTGTTTGCGCGATTGTGTGGCCAACACCATCCAAGGGATATTTCCCCCAACTGACGGCAACTTGGTTACAGTGTACCCCCACACCATCCCTGTGATGTGTCCAAACACGTGATTCGACGGCACCACATGTGGACCCAATATCCACCAATCCAAGAGCGTTAAACTGCATTTTCACCAATCAAACGCATGTTGAACAAGGACCGGTCGCGTACCCTCCAGCGGGTTACACTTGAACCACCACACACCAGGCGGCATGACGTAAGAGTGGAATCCCCCAGATCACCAAACCAAAGGCCTCTGGTAGACGAAGGCACTTGCTCACTCTCCGACTCGCCGCGTGCCCGCCAAGAGGACTCCTCTCTAACCCAACCGTAACCATGTTCTCGCGCGTGCTGTCCCGCGCGGCGCCGCTGGCGTCGGCCCACAAAGCGCTCGGCCGCCGCGCCATCACGGTGGACGTGGGCCGCCACATGGAGGTTGCCAAGCTCGAGCTCCACAAGACCACGCAGCCGCGCGCCAAGGCGCCCAAGGAGACGCTCACGTTTGGCACGACGTTCACGGACCACATGCTGGAGGTGGACTGGGAGAAGGGCCAGGGCTGGGGCGCACCGCAGATCCGTCCGTACGGCCCGATCGCGATGGACCCCGCGAGCTCGTGCCTCCACTACGCACTCGAGTGCTTCGAGGGCATGAAGGCGTACAAGGATGCGCAGGGCCGCGTGCGGCTGTTCCGCCCGGACATGAACATGAAGCGCCTCAACTCGTCCATGAAGCGCCTGCTGCTGCCGGTGCGCGCTAATTGTGGATGATGTTGGCTAGTCAAATGTGGGCTAATCCGTGTGCTCTGGCTGTGGATTGTGTAGCAATTCGACGAGGACGAGCTCACCGAGTGCCTCAAGTACGTTGTTGTTTTGTTGGATATCGAGCGGACCGACCCCACGGAATGGAACACTGACTGTTTTGGTATCTTTTAGGGAGCTGCTGCGCCTCGACCATGAGTGGATCCCGGAGGGCGACGGCTACTCGCTCTACATCCGCCCCACGGGTATCAGCACGCACGTACGTTTTCTCCCAGGAACAACGGTGTTGGGTTACCCGTGACTAATCAAGACCTCGTGTGTTTTGTAGCCCTACATCGGCGTCGGCGCGTCGCTCAAGGCCAAGATCTTCATCATCTGCTCGCCCGTTGGCCCGTACTACCCGGAGGGCTTCAACCCGGTCAAGCTGTACGCCAACGACACGTACATCCGTGCGTGGCCCGGCGGAACTGGCGGCTTCAAGCTCGGCGCCAACTACGCGCCGGGCATCATGCCGCAGGCCGCGGCCGGCCAGAAGGGCTACTCGCAGAACCTCTGGATCTTTGGCCCGGACCACGAAGTGACCGAGGTCGGCACGATGAACCTGTTCATCCACTGGATCAACGAGGACGGCGAGGAGGAGCTCGTGACGCCGCCGCTCTCACGTGGCGACATCCTGCCGGGCATCACGCGCGACTCGATCCTCACGCTCGCGCGCGAGTGGAACGAGTTCAAGGTCTCGGAGCGCAACATTAACATGAAGCAGATCCAGAAGGCCGTCCACGAGGGCCGCGTGCGCGAGGTCTTTGGCTCGGGCACGGCCGCGATCGTCTCGCCCGTCTCGACCATCAGCTACTTCGACGAGGACCTCAAGATCCCGCTCGAAGGCACGGACGGCAAGACCGGCAAGGTCGCCGAGCGCGTGTGGAAGACGCTCAACGACATCCAGTACGGCCGCGTCGCGCACCCGTGGTCGGTGCTTGTCGACTAAACTCGGCGCACTCTGGATCTATCCTGTGCGATCCACGCAACGTAGTCTTTTCGTATAAGCCACCTAATCAAGACTGTGTTGCAAGCTCACGATCAGTGTAAGTCTCTTGATCCTTCTATGACGTGACTGCTTGATGGGTAGTGGATGTGTCGCCGTGGAGCCATTCGAACGCGAACGAGTAGTCCGATCCTACGACTGCAAGCACCCATCAGTCGCCTGGGGGAAGCATATCCACTTGACCCAGTTGCCACCATGGCGCTTTCGTACCGAGCTGAACGAGCGAGGTCTGCAGGACAAAGATAACCCACGAGACGAGCTTGCGCTGCACGTTGACGCTCTGCCGGTCCAGCACGAACGCGAGCTGGTGCGTGAGCGAAACGCTGAGCCGGCGCCACACGAGCACGCTGAGCGCGGCCAGCGACGCGAGCTCCAGCGCCGCGTAGAGCAGCACGTTGCGCACGATCTCAGGCAGCGCTGCGGCGTCCACGCCCTCGAGGAACACGACGTCCTCCAGTCGTGCAATCGAGTCCAGACCACATGATCACTGTCAGCGTGGTATCAGCCGCGGCTGCGCCGGGAGGCGGGTAGCATCAAGCGGAAGTCATGCCGCATGGGGCACCCCACGCCGCCCGCGAACAGCGTGTCCATTTGCTGTATCTGGTGGAGTCAGCCGCAGTGGCCATCAAGTGAGGAAGTCGTGGTCCACTTGCACCGCACTGCGTGACCCAAAAATACGATCGCTTCTCTCGGTGCCTCGGGCGTTCACTTACCACGCACCGACAGAGGAGCGGAAGCGCTGGCGAAAAGGCGTGCGTATCGAAACACATCCCGTCCAATGCGGCAGCGCTTCGCGCGCGCGCGCGAGTGGTGGGGCGCGCTGTGGGAGGCCACGCAGGTGGAGCTCCAGGGCCACTACACCATCGAGAACCTCCAAGAGTTCGAGCAGTACCACGCGCGAACCAGCTGGCTGCGCGCTGCACTCGTGTGCGCGCTCACGCCGCTGCCGTGTCTTATTGTGCTCGTGCTCATGGACTTGCTGCCGCTCGAGGCGCCGGCGCTCGGGCCAGCCAAGAGCCCGAACGTGTGGCTGCGCACAATGCTCACGGTCACACAGATCAGCTTCTGCATCCTCCAGCAGTTCCGCCAGCACCTCCCGGAGCTCACGCTGTGGTACTGGATCTTGGCGCTGATCAGCGTGGTCGCGGCCGCGAGCTCGGTCGCGTGCTGCTACGCGATGGCGTTCGCCATTGGCTACCCGGTGCCGTTCCACATGGTGCTCGGCACGGTGCCCTGGGGTATTGCGGTTGTCGCCACACTGCTCGTGTTCCGCGGACGCACGCTCGCAACCAACCGCGCGCTCGCCAGGGACGTGTGCAAGTACTTGCTCGTGTTCGTCTGCCAGATCGCCATGACCGTGATCTACCCGGTCTTCAACCATATCTACTCCAAGCTCTCGTCGACGCGGCAGACCGGGTTCATCCTGCTGCTGCCGATGATCAAGATCCTGACCAAGAACTGGATCGGCCGCACGCTGCCCGACTCGGACGACGCCAAGCCCGAGGCTGTGGTCTTCAACGTCGAGATCTTCCACGCGCTCTTCGTCTCGCTCTGCATGGGCAGCACGACGTCGCCGCGGACGGTGATCGCGCTGATGCTGATCGACTTGATCCAGGCGTGGCTGTCCTTCGTCGATATCCAGTCCCTGCTCGTGGACCTTGAGCCAATCGCGGCCAAGCTCACGCGCGCGAGAGAGCGTACGAGCGATTCAAACGCGTTGTCGACACGTGGGCTCGAGGGTTTGCTCACGCTCACGAACCGCGTGATCCAAATCGAGCCGTTCCAGGCGCGGCCCGGCACGCTGTCGCGAAGCCACGAACCGATTTCGAGACGCTTCAGCTCGGCGCTGTCCTCCGTTCGAGGGGCCGCGCGCCACGCGATCCAGCGCGTCCACGACCGCTTGAGCCGAGGCTCACGGGTCTCTACAACGATCATTCGACCGACACCGATCCGACCAATCTCGAAGACTGCAACAATCTCCAGCGGAACGCTGTATATCGGCCTCGGCAATCGGCTGAAAACGAATGCTGTGGTGCCGGATATGGGGCCAAACGCCGACATCTTGAGCCTCCCGTGTGACCTCGCGTCGCTGAATGTCGTCGAGCGCGGTGTGCTCGTGCGGCAGACGCAGAAAGTGCTCTTCGTGACCGAGTTCATCGTGCTCATCGAGTACACCGAGGTCATCATGCCCTGGATCTACAGTGCGTCTCGTCAGCGCCATACGCTCACGCTCTTCTGAACTTCGCTAACACTCGGCATGTCTGACAATCTGTAGGCTCATACGTCGTGGTGACCTGGTTTCTCCCGAACCGAACGTACTACACCGTGCTGGAAGGCATCGACAGTAGAGAGGACCTGATCCCCATGATCTCCAACGTGCAGCTCTACGCGGCGCTCGAGTTCGTCTCGCTTGTGTCAATGGCGTTGATCGTGTGGTGGAAGCTCCGCATCTCACTATTGCACCAACTGGCGTTCGTGTTGGAGAAGCGTGTGGCCAATATCCAGGCCAAACTGCTGCTCTGGGTGCTCTACACGATGCAGACCTCGATCGTCCAGCTAGGTACGATTGTTCGCGGACTCCGCTGACCCCAGCGAACCATGGTTCTCATCAGAGCGTGTGTTATTCCCCACCGTACTCAGGCGTCGACTACTCGTTCCGCTTCGCGTGGCTTCACTCCACCAACACACACGTTCAAGTGTAGCCATGTCGTCACCGCCTGTCATACACCACTAAAAATCGACAAGTGGTTTTTGAACTCTCGTGCTCCCTCTCCAAACCGTTTCATCCATCGATATTTCGTCTTCCACAGGTTCGTTCTCCGATCCCGCACTTGAAGATACCGAACGGAAGAGCTCCTGATGGGCGACGACGACCTCTTCCTCGCGGCGCTCGCGGCGGAGCTCGAGGCCACGCAGCGCGCGCTGCCCTCGAGCTGCCTCTTCTGCGTGCCGCAGGCGCGCTCGCTGGTGGCGGACGCGCGCGTGTCGCAGGAAATGCTCTTTGCGCACGTGCTCGCGCCGGCGGACTCTTCTTCCTCCTCCTCTGCTTCCTCTTCCTCCGCTTCCTCCTCCTCTATCGTCCACCATCCGGGCGCGTACGAGACGCTCAACGGCAAGTCGGTCGCGGTCGCCGGGTCGCACGTGTTCACGGGCAAGGGCTTTGACGAGAAGCGCAAGGTGCGCGTGCTGCTCTCCGAGTACCGCGAGGTCCAGAATCAGCAGGTGCTTGTGCTCCACGTGAGCCGCCCGCTCGTGGGCGGCGTCGCCGTGCCCGAGGACCCGAACGAGATCGACGTGGCCACGTTCCGCCGGTACACGGCCATGCTGCGCGCGTTCCCGGAGAACGAGCTCGTGTTCCTCCATTTGGACGAGACCATCGCGCAGGCGCGCAAGATCTGCCGCCAGAACCAGTTTGCCAACCGGTACGAGGCCACGCTGCCGCAGATTTTGCGCGAGGAGTGGGGGTTCGCGGTGGACGAGATCGCGCGCGGCGGCAGCCTGGCCGAGAGCGACGACGAGGACAGTTCTAGAACCCACACGTCGGTGTCGTCGCGGCGGCCGTTTGCGTCCACGGCCGCGAGCCACTTTTTACAGATCCAGCAGGTCGTCGAGTGCTACCTGATGGAGCAACTCCACAAGGTCATCTTCCCACGGGTCATGGTGAGCTGTCGAGATGACGACGAGAAGCTCGCCGGGGTGCTGAGGCAGATGCGCCACTACGGACCAGCAGATTTTGGGCTGAGGAAGGAATTTCAGGTACGTGGGAAATCCTGCTGACTAGAGGGATGACACTGATGCTAACGAGGGAGGGATTGCTAGTGTTATTTATTAGCGGCGCGGGACGCGATCGTCAAGGTGGAGCGCAAGAAGACGCCGCTGGAGATGCTGCTCGCGTTCAAGACCTGCATCGACCACATCAACGACAGCGTCACGCGGAATCTCCGGCGGCACCACCACAGCCTCGACGGCTTCCAGCTCACCACGGACGACATCCTCGACGAGCTGCTCTACGTGCTGCTGCAAGCATACAACCTCGCGGCTGCGGAGGCTGCCGCCCAGGACGAGCGTGAGCAGCCGCACTTCCCCATGGTCTCGGTGCTCAAGTACGTCTCGGACTACCACTTTATCAACTCGAACACGTCGATGCTCGGGTACACGATCGCCAACTTCCAGGTCGCGGTCGAGTACTTTCTGCTCAAGGCGACCCACGCGCAGAGCTGCCGCGTGTGCTACAACATTGGCTCGCGCCGCCGCGCGGCGTGGAACTCGTGGGACGACGCCGTCGAAGAGCAGTGTCCGCAGGCGATCGTGCCGTCGGCGATTCAAGCGGCTTTTACTCGAAATTACACCGCGTGGCTGGCGGTCAAAGAGCAGCGGACATCTCGCCCGCCGTGCGAGGATACAAGCGGCCAAAATGGGGTTACAGAAGACACCCCACAAAGACTCGTGATACTCGGCGACTGGTCGCCTGATGACGATAGCGCGGTCGAAGGTCCGCCATCCTCAGTCCACGATGTAGTCATGCAAGCCACAACGGCGACCGCTACCTCAACAGTGACGCAGATCAGCTGCGGCCATCGCTTCTTTGCAATCGCCAACGATCAAGGTGAACTGCTCACATGGGGCGATCAGAGCGGCAGTCGCCTGGGCTATCCCGCCGTCCAGGGCGATCCGCGACGCGTGATGGTGCCGCGCGTTGTGCCGGCGCTGCAAGGGCTCCACGTGCTTCAAGTCTCGTGTGGCGCGTTCCACACGCTCGTCACCGACATCAATGGCCACGTCTTCGCGTGGGGGCAGAACGCGCGCGGCCAGTTGGGGTTCTTGACCCATGCACTGGACACCACGACGGTGGAGACGCCGACGCTCGTGAACGATCTCAAGGGCGTGTACGTGAGCTCGGTCGCGTGCGGCGAGTACCACTCGCTCGGCATGTCGTCGGACGGACGCGTCTTCTCCTGGGGGTGCAACAAGTTTACCAAGCTCGGCCGCCCCACGGAGGGGCTTCTCGACGCCGTGGTACGTAATGCATTCATCACGCCCTGCCGTAGCTCCAAATACTGTCGAACGCCGCCACTAACGAAGCCTCTTCGTTTCTCGATAGCAACCCAAGTCCGTCCAATCGAGCTGGGCAGTCCAATCCATCGGTCGCGTGCGGCGTCGCGACGACGACGACAACACCGGTCTGCCCGTCGGCGCCGTGCGCCGCATCGCTGCCGGTCGCGACCACTCGGCCGCGGTCACGTTCGACGGCGCCGTGTTCACGTGGGGCCGGGGCGACCAGGGGCAGCTGGGCCACGGCGCGCGCATGGACGTGCCCGAACCAAAGCAGGTGATTGCGCTGGCCGACGACGCCGGCGCCATGCGCGTCATGGACGTCAGCGCCGGTGGGAACTTAACGCTAATGCTGCTGCGCGACGGCTCGGTGTTTATCACCGGCCACGATCCGTCGCGTCCTGAACAAGACGACACCACGTCTGGCACCGTCACCGCGACGGCAGCAGATTTGCTCACGCCCGAGCTCATCACGTTCGAGGCGACGAGTGAGAAGTGCGTGTCGTTTGTCGCAGTCGCCGCCGGAGATGCGCACTTTGCGCTCGTCAGCGATCGTGGCGATGTGATCCAGTCACGAAGACCCGACGAGCTCCAGGACGCCAACGACGCACCCGAGTCAACGCCGAAAGGAAAGGACTCGCGCCGCCTCGAGCGAGTCAGCAGCGTCCAGCGCGCCGTGCGCGTCCGCGCGGGGGCGTCCCACACGCTCGTGCTGTGCGCTGGCGGATAACAAAGGACGCGTTTGATACAAAGTTTTGATGTACATTGGAAACAAGTTTAGTGATTCATGGTGACGTAGGACGGCGACGCGAGACGGTTCGCGGGGCTGGGCGCGAACGCCGGGCTGGGCAGCTCACTTGTCATCTTCTGGTCGGTCGTCGTGAACGACCGGCGCAGCGGCGCCGCGGCAACTTGGTCCATCGTGGTCGCGAGCGAGCGCGAGGGCGCAAACGGCGCGTCGCTGGGCGGCAGCAGCAAGTACCGCCAGCGGCTCGCGATGCGCAGCTGCCACGTGAGCACTGCGACAAGACACAGCACGTTGATCGTCGCGGGCGCGTAGGGCGTCTTGTGGAACTGGATCCACGCGAGCACCGAGAGGTAGAAGAAAAAGAGCACGACGCCGACGCCCATACACTTGTACGCGCGCATCTGCTCGCGCTCGCACTTTTTGAGCCACCACATACCGAAGGGCGAATGCGCCTCGAGCTGCGCGAGGTCCATGTGCTTGACGCTCGTCTCGAGCGAGTGCGCGGCGTAGCGCGTCACGGCCACGAGCAGCATGGTGCACATGACGGTCGCGAGCACGAGCAGCACGCACACGAGCGTGGCCGAGAAGCCGTAGAGGAACACGATCGCGATATGGGTATTGTCCGGGATGTCGAGGTTGGACATGGCGATGACCGTGAAGCCGCCCAGCAGCGCGCACTGCTCCGAGACCGTGTGGAGCTGCTCGGCGCGCGCCTCGCACAGCAAATGCTCGTGCTCCGCCTTCTCGGTGCGCAGCGAGCGCTCGATGTCGGCCACGCGCCACGCGTGCGCGCGCACGATCTCGTCGTTGAGCCACTGGATCTCCTGCTCGCGGTGCGCCATGTCCTCGTCGCGCCACTGCTTGGACGAGCGCAGGTCGTACGACCCGAACAGCGCGTTCACCACGCTGTGGGCCATCATCGTGGCGGCGGTTGTTGGGAATATGCGGGCGGGGCGACAGTGTTGGGCGCGAGTGACAGGCAGGCCACTATAGAGAGGTCAGTAGGAGAAGTGGCTCGCGGGGGCGGATTTGTTTCTGAAGAGTCACTATAGCGGGGGTATTCTGTTACAGGTGGTTGCCGTGGGAAGAATGGAGCGGCAACCATGGTGAAGGGAAAGGAAAAAAGGGAAACGTGGTGATGTTCTATTCTCTCGATGTTCTAGCGATCACGACGGACGCTCTTGCGTGTAGATGTACGTCGTCTTTGCCGCCTTCACGCGTCCTGGAGAAACTGGGCGACGGCGGCGCGGCGCCAGGCCGCGTCCGAGGCGCGCGCGTCGCCCGCGCCATCACTTGCACCTTCCGCAGCCTTGTCGGACGGAAACGGGAACAACCACACACCGGTCGCGTCCAAATCCGCACTGGACAGTCGTCGTGGCGACGGTGTAGTCGACGTAGTGGCCGTGGCTTGGACGTCGCGCGCTGCGATGGGAGGCGCCATCGTCGGCGGCTCTTGACTTGCGCGGACCGACGGCGACGGCGAAGCGTCCAGTGCGCCACTTGCCTGCCGCCGTCGCTTCTCGCGGCGCTGCTTGCGCTGCTCCTTCGCCTCACGGTACTGGGCGTCGCCCATCTCGCGCTTTTCCTGCCGCTTCTTGTCGTCAAAGCGCCGCTGGTTCGCGCGCGAGCGGTCGCGGTGCAGCTCGCAGAGCGAGTGGAGCTTGCCATTGCTCTTGAACGCGCGCGGCCGCGAGCACGTGCCGCGCACGTACCGGCACGGCAAGATGGCCGTTGGCGTTGGCGGTGTTGGCGGCGCCGGCTTCGGTGCTGGCGCGCGTATCTTCGGCATGCGGATCGGCGGTAGCTTGGACGGCGCTTTGGTCGGCGACGGGGATGTCATCGCGGTGTTGGGCAGCAGCCGCTTGCGCAGTTCCCACAACGACGTCGCCATGTTTTCGAGTGTCTTCTTGTTTTCTTCACACAGTTGTTGGGAGAATAGCACGGATCAGTTTTGTTGGCGATCTTTCTTGTTTCGCATCTTGGCTCACATGTCTTGTTGGGATGGTTTTGTTGGTTTGTTGGATTGTTGGTTGTTGGGAAGTGCAAACAACCAACAAAATCCGAGCTTCCCCAACGCGACCACCGTGTCAGAGTGATGGTCCTGCAAGTTGAAGAGAGCGAACGAGAGGAAAAAGAGAGAACGGAAACACCGTCATTCTCCAAATCGACCGCCGCGCTCCACATCTCCCTCCTCTTCCCCCGCCTCCCTCCCTCCGCCATGGCTTCGCCTCTCTTCGGCTCGACGCTCGGCGCCTCGCAGGACGCGCTCCTCGCCTTCTCCGCGCTCTTCGACAACGACAGCGCCGGCGCCAGTGGCACCGTGGACGACGCCGTCCACACCACCGACGTCGGCGCCTTCATGCGCCTCCATCTGGACGCGTCCGCGCTCGCGGCGTACGACTCGCCGAGCTTCGACGAGGCGATCGCGCTGTCGCTGGACGCGCTGCCGTCGCTGCCGTCGTCGTCGACACCGGCAGCGCCACACCCCGTCGTCGTCAAGACCGAGCGACTGGAAGAACGCGAATGCGGGCGCGGCGCCGCGGCACGCACGGGCTGGACGCAGAGCGCGACGTCGACGCGGCCGATGCTGGACGCCATGCGCTGCGGCTACCGCAAGGGCAAGTGCGCCAACCTGCGCACGCTCAAGAAGAACGGCGGGCTCCACTCGTACTGCGAGTTCCACCGCGTGCGGTCGGTTCTCAACCAGCGCCGCTTCGACAGCAAGAAGCGCGCCGAGCTCGCCAAGTGCACCACGTGCGTGGGCTCGACCAAGGCGCGCGACCCTGACGCGACGGCGGCGGCGTCGGCCGCGAGCGCGCGCGTCCCCACACGCGAGTCGCGCCGCGGTCCCTCGGATGGCGCGGTCCCCATCAAGCCAGCGCCGGCTCTCCGTCCTCTCCGGCTCCGACAGCAGCCGCCCCGCGCCACCAAGGACGATGCTTCCCGGTTCTAGAAGAAGAAGAAAAGACGATCCGAGATCCAGGGCGTGCTTGTCGCCCCCCGTTTGTTCGTTCGTGCAGCCGTGTCGTAGCCCACCTTAATTATAGAGAGAGCTTCCACCCCCACTTTGTTCTGCTCCCTCGAGAATCCAAAACGGCCGCGCCTTCTGTCGTACACTTGCTCCGGCCTCTCCACGGCGTCTTCGTACCACGAGATATGGGCAGCTCCGCGTCGGTCGAGCACGGCGCCGCGGTGCGCCCACACCCACCGACCGAGCAGTCGCGCGCCACGCCGTCGCCCGGCGTCGTCCACTCGCCCGTGTCGTCCATCCTAACCGACGGCCGCGCCGGCGGCGGCGGCGGCGACACGCCCAGCCACACCATCGCGCGCATGCGCTCGCGCCAGTCGCTGGCCAAGAAGCTCGTCAAGGGCCGCGTCCTCTTCCTCGGGCTCGACGGCGCCGGCAAGACCACGCTCGTGACGCAGCTCCAGCAGCTCACCGCCAGCGACGACGCGTCCACCGCCAGCGACGCCGCGTTCGTCGCGCCCGAGCTCAGCGCCAACGAGTCGACGCGCGCGCCATCGCCGCTCAACATACTCCAGTCGGCGTCCTCGCGCGGTGACCTGCTCACGGCCGACGGCGCGCGGATACCGCGGCTCTTCCCGGACCCGACCAAGGCCACCAGCACGAGCTACTACCGGCTCGACGGCGACAAGCACGTGCAGCTCGTGGACGTCCCCGGACGGCGCATGTACCGCGCGGCCCACTGGCGCGCCGCGTTTGCGGGCGACGCTATGGCATCCTCATCCACGGGAGCAGCGCCGCCGCCGGGGACGGGGAGCTCCATCCCGATCGTTTGTGTGGTCTTCGTCGTGGACGCGACCGACCACACGCGGTTCCCGCTGGTCGCGCGCGAGCTCGTGGCGTTTCAAAAGCTCAAGGACGCGCGCTCGGCCAACGGCACACCCACGCCGCTCGCAGCGTGGCTCCAGCGCGCGCCGTTCCTCATGGTGCTCAACAAGGTCGACGGCGCGGCCTCCGACCCCAACAGCGCCGAGCGCCGCCGCGCGTCGCGCGTCATGCGGCAGCTGCTCAAGTCGGCGTTCGACCACCAGCTGCGCATGGACCAGAAGAAGTTCCCGCGCGACTACGCCGCGGCCGCGGCCGCCGGGGAGGCGCCATCCCATCCACCGCCGGCCCCAGCGAGCGCCGGCGCGAGCCCGTCCCATGGAGCTCATGCCACGGGCGCGCCGTCGTCCAGCAAGAAGCGCGCGGCGCTGGCCGAGGTCAACCGCAACCGGAAGACGCTGCTCATGACCTCGCTCGTCGAGTGCTGCGCGTTCGACCACGACTGCGTGCGCGCGATCCAGACGCTGCTGCGCGATGACGTGCAGCGGCTCTGGTCGGGCGCCGCGTGAGAGCAGGCGGCGCAGGTATCCGCCCATTTCCAGCACTGCATACCTGATTCGATACAAGCGTTTCAGAGCACTGAATAGTCCTCGCCTCCTCGCCCTTGCTCTTGATCTGTAGCCATGTTTCGTGGTCAAATGGCTACGTATCCACAGCAGTTTCAATGGATCCGCGGGCATTGCCGCACAAGCCCCCTCAACTGCGGTTCACGACAGTTCAAAACGGTTCATGACCGGGTCCCTCATGACTGGTCAGTTGCTGATCTGAAAATACAACGTGGAGATCGACGAAACGCCGGTGCGAAGTTTCCTTTCTCAAAGGGCGGACCAAAGTGCAACGGGCCGCTATCACTCAAGACCTGAAGCATTAGCGTACCACAGTGTGTACGTACAGCACGCGACCACCTTGCCTTGGCAAGGGCGGACCACGCGCGCCTTGGTTGAGATCTTGGCATTTCTTTCCATGCAGGATCTTCGAATTCTCAACGGCGACTTGGGCGGAGATCTGGCGCGCCAAAATTTGCCACCACGCCACACACTTGATCCATCGCATCGCCGCTGCGAAACTGTCCGTTGCCGGGAAGCCACGCGTCACCTCAACTTGCTGCCGCCAAATCAGATTCCACGCCGCACGTACGCCGTCCGTTTCATCTGAGAACGCGAATGGCCAATCGCCGGCGAAATTGACACCCACGCAATGAGATCGCGAGGGAATATTTCGCCAACCGCCAAGCCAACTGACTTGGGTTTTACTCGTCTGGGGTGACTGACGCCGCGTCGCCTTCCAAAATCAATCGGCCCTCAAACATGGGTGCCTTAGAGAGTCGATCCATGCGACGTCGCAGCCGGTGAAGCGTGTAGCTCCGGTTACACAGTCGAAGCGTGATGCCTGCGTCGTGCAGCCAGCCACTGGAATCACTGTTGAACGCATTTAGCGCCCTCCAAACGCCGATTCCAGCGCACTCCGAGCAGAAACGCACGAGGAAACGGATGCGTGTTGCTTGTCGGCGAATGGCCTGCGTGTAGCGAGCGTACCGCAGGCGATGCGAGCGGTTTTCGTCTGTGGTACGCAGTGAACCAAGATGCGCAGCGAAGCCGGGTAACTGAGTGCCAACTTGCAAAGCACTCCCACTTCTGCCGCAAACCGCAGAGGCCCCGTGACGACTTGGCGAGTCCGTTCTGCAGCCATCGCTGATCGCCATGGTTCGCCTCTATGGATGGTATTTGTCTGCCGCAATCGTGTGCGTGGCGCTCGTCTCCAACGCTGGCGCCGATAATTCGCTCTCGGCTCTCATTCCTGCTCTTAATGCCGAGACCGGCAACGATCCAGACGCGCGCATTCCGTCGCTAGTGGTCATCTTGAAAACAGAATCGGATGCCGACGCACCATCGTCCGCCGCCGCACCACCCGCCACAGGCGTTGCTCCGGCATCGGATGCGTCGGATTCGACTGCGAAGGCGCCCATTCCAAGTCTTATCGTTATCTTGAAGCCGTGGACACCCGACATTTCTCCGGGTTTGAGCGGAGCAGCAGGCGCAGCGTCTCAAATTCCATCGGCCGAGCCTACCACATCCACGCCGACCATGCCAGAACCTGTGCCGGACTTCCCGATTCCTCACAGCGGCGACGACAGCTTCAACTCGAATGACGGCTCCGGCGACGATGACGACGACAACTCCGGATCTTCCGACGCCTACTACGACGGCAACGACGAGGAACCGCCCAGCAAGACCCACGTGCCGGCCACCCAGGCGCCGAAACCGACGCCAGAGCCCACGGCCGAGGAGCCCAAGCACACGTCCACCCCGGTCCCGACGGTCAACAAGCCCACGCCGGTGCCGACCTCGGTTCAGCCGCAGCACGATGACCCGATCGTCAGCGACAACGACAGCTCCAACTCGAACGACGGCTCCGACGACG
>JAADWV010000017.1:0-130684 GCA_023336295.1 Pythium folliculosum
CGCTGCCGTTGCTTCGTCGGGCATCTCGACTAGTTGGGGCTCGAGTGGGAGTCGCCACGTGTGGGTGGAAATCTTCGCTGCGGACTCCGAGTGTCCGTTTTTAGCGATCACAAGTGGTACCCCTGATAAGGCATTCTGATTTGTCCGGATCCAGCCTGGTATAGTGAACACTATATGTTTGGCAGACTCTTAAACTGATTTTTTTCCTCAGAATCACGCTCTTAAACTGCTGCAATACGTTACGACATCGTCAGTGCAAGAATATCACCTTGTCGGTCTTAGCAGATACAATCCAGGGAGGCTACTGTCCGAGGGAGGTTTCTACGCAGCTGCCAGTTCTCTTCGAGGATTGAGAGGAGGCTCGCTGTCAACCGAGCACGCCCCATGCAGCTGGGGCTCTTGCCACATACCGGCTGGGAGTCAGCCCGCACAGCAAGCCTCGTCCTCGCGGTCCAGTTGCCGTTGATGTCCGATTCTCGGGACTTGCCCACTAAACCCGCGCACTGAGCGAGGTTGGCACTGTCGATTCACATCGTCCAGTCGCGGCCCGAGTCCATGGCGACGCTCTCGGTCCCGCTCAGCGCGCGCCAGCACCGCTCGCGAGCGCCCGGCAAGTATGCGCCCAGCGAAGCGAGCTCGGCGCACATATCCGACTATGGGTACTCGAGCACGTCCGCCACAGTGACGTCCAAGCCAAGCGCATCCCCTGGTGGGCAGCGGCGAGACCACAAGCGCCAGTCGCTACCCACACTCGAGGCAATTCCGGTCCAAAAGCCATCCCCACTGCGAAGGAGCTCGTCGCCGTCGCCACTCGACCTCGCGAAGAAGCCCGTGCCACAGAAGCTCACAAAAAACTACGCGCACATGGTCAAGGACTTCAACATGATGAAAGAGTACGCCAAGCAGCCCAACGGTACGTTCCTGTCGTCAACGCTTTGCGTGTTCTGCGAGGCCGCGCCGCCGCGTCTCGTGTTCTTCCCGTGTCAGCACCGCTGCGTGTGCGATCGCTGTATGGTGCAGCACGACATCACCAACGATCCAAAGACCGCATCCTCGTGGACGTACGTCGCCGCCACGGCCGCGTTCTTTCGACTTTGTTACTGAGCTTTCTCTGTTTCTGGCGCTGCACAGTGCGTGTCCAGTCTGCATGGCCGACATCAAGCTCATGTTGCCGCACACCGGAGAGGAGGAGTCGGTGTACTGGAAGTGGGTGCTCGAGTACCCGCCGACGCTGCCCGATCATTTCCAAGAAGACTTCAAAGACGCGGCGCGGCGGCTCGGACGAGGTTCGTCGTCCGGGCAACCAGGCGAAGAGCGGACCGAACCTAACTCTCCTGACTCCACACAGCCGCAGTCGCCGCCGCCGATCGAAACGGCCACGCATGCGGCACGGCTCCCACGGCCCCGACGATCGATCTCTGGTTCGCAGCACTCCACGCGGCGGTTCTCACGAGTGAATCGGCGCTTCAGCACGGCCGGCAGCAACGCTGCATCGGGTAGTAAACCTCAGACCGAGCGGTGTACAATACTATGATCACAATAGAGAATGCTTGCTATCATTAATGATGTTGTTTATGAGACCGTCACCAGTCCGCCAGCGCCGCGCTCGCGAGGTTCAGCACGGGAACGCGCGCCAGCAGCTCGCGCAGCGTCGGGAAAAGATGCTCCATGCGCGCGATGACCGCGGTGTCCAGCAGATCAATTTGCTTAGCAGCCGCGAAGCCCAGCAACCGTGAAAGCACAGCGGTGAGCTGGTCCTGGAATCCCGTCGAGTGGCGCACCAGGGACACAACTGGCGACGACTCTTGGTCTTCGGTGGCTTGAACGTCCACGAGCGCGCACGCGACCTCCGCGAACGTGTTCAGCCACAGCGAGCCGTTCAGCTTCAGCGTGCGGTCGATTTGCTCGAGTTCCTTGCTGGCGATGAGGACCAGCAGCAGAAACAAACTCTGGCGCAAGTCGCTTAGCAGTTCGCTGGACGAGCGTAACAGGAAGCGACCCACCGAGGCGTGACGCGCGGCGAGATCGGCGACCATGTACGTGAGCAGAATCTGAAACTGGAAGTCGGCAGGACTGCTCACGGCCGACGGACGGGTGCTTTCCGATGCTATGCTTGCCAGCCATGCTGATTGGCAGATCTCGGTCAATTGATTTGCAACGTCTTCTGGCCGTCCGATTGACAAGTCTTCGAGAAGAGCAGCAAGCACGCGCCCAGCGACTTGCTGGCACGCGAGCGACGTCTCGAAGCGCAACGGCGATACGATCGTCAGGTCGCGACCCACATCGGGGACTGGAAGTCGCTCGCTCGCGATGAGCCACTCGAGCGCTCTCACGTGGAGCTCCAACGTCTCGTCGGCAGTTGACGCGGGCACATACTGCGATGCTGACACGCCAAAGAGCGTCATGGACGGCGCCGAAGCCAGGCGGCGCACATCAAGCGTGCGGAAGAACTCGTAGCACGTTTGGACCGTGCGCAGCAACGCAGCGTTGCTTGCGTGGCTCACTTTGCCGTTCTTTCGGACCGTGAGGAGCCGGCAAAGCCGCGGGAACTCAAATGCCCAGTGCGCGAAGATCGAAACTGGGATGTCGGTCGCCGACGGGTAGACTTCGGCCGTGTGCTGCAGCTTGAGAACGATACACCACGTCACACTGACCCACTCAAACGGAACCACCGCGGTCGCCACGCCCAGAGCGACTTGCTCGACGAAATTCCGAACCACCTGCGAAGGAATATTGACGAACGTCGGGACGGCACTGGTACCATCGACCACGACGCTGGCGCATCGCACGGCATAGTGCACGAGCTCTCGGCGATGACGTTGCGCGCGTTCGAGGAGCTGGAGCGTCAGCTCCATGAGGAACCCCAGTACGTCGCTTGGTGAGGGCGGCTCATTGGACGTGTGTTCTCGCACACTCACTGTCCATACGTCCTTCAACAGCAGCACAAGTGCATCGAGTGCGAAGGGCGAGACCCGCGGAGAAGACGCCGAGAGCTCCAGCGTCGTCTGGGTGACCCACATACACACGTCGACGACTCGCACGCCCGCGGACTGCCCGGCAGCGCTCGCGAGCATCAGCCCGTGGAACTGTTCGTGCTCTCGGTGGATGAAGTCGATAACGTCGACATGACGCTTGGTTTGGTCACCGCCTCCGTCCAAAAGCTGCGTCACGCAGCACGTGAGCTCCATCGCGACAAACACTTGCCATTGGTCCTTGGTCACAAACACGCCCGGTGAGAACGTGAGCCGGAACCAGCCGTGCTGCTCGTGGATGCTCTGGATGGACCGCTGCACGAATGGCCAGAACATATCACCGGGAGAAACACTATCATCAGGAGCAGGCGTCATTCCGTGTGCGAAGTCGTTGTTCCACCACGTGCTCGTATGCTGGCCGACCCAGACGAGGCACTCACGCATCTGCTGCGTGAGCATGGACTGGAGCAGAATCTGCGGCGCGTTCTCACCCGGGTTCTTCGTGAATCCAACGAGGAAGCCGCTCAGGAACGCGCTCGCACGCTTGAGATGCGTGACGAGATCGTCGACGTCGGGCTCGGCTGTTGTCGGCTCGAGCTGCGCACAAAATGCCAGCGACACCGCGCGCGCTAAGGCCTCAGTGATCGTCACAGACGCGAGGAGACCGAGCAGCGAGCCTAACAAAGCAGTCTCCACGAGCCTCTCGTCCGCCGCAACATGGCTTGTGTCGCTCACTAACTCACGAACGGCGCGCTGCGACGCGAGTTTGCAATACGCCTCCATCACCTCCATGCGGTCCTGAGGGGTACCGTCATTGGCCGTCTCATTGGAGAGGAGAGCGATCCAGAGAGCCAAGTACATTTCCACAGCCTGGTCGAACGAGAGCGAGCGAACTGCTGCTGCGTGAGCCAGGCGACCAACGGTGGTCTCATAAATCCGTTCCATTTGCTCGACTTGCTCGACAGCACGCTCAAACACAAGTCCTTCGAACGCATCAACGAAAGTGCTTGTCACCATCGCCCACGGTGAGTCGAGCTCCGCTGGCGCTCGTAGCTGCGTGTCAAAGTACTCGGTAGCAGCATCGATCAGCCGGATTAGCTGCTGGTCTCCGCCCGGGTGGCTGTTATGTTGGTCACCAGCAGTCTCGTGGTGGAGCTTGGAGGACATAACCCACGCCTCGACGCGGTCCAGAAATGCCGTGTACTCATTCGTCCCCACCGCGTGGTGCTTGGCCATGACCTGCACCAAACTCACGATCGCGGAGACTTGTTTGCGGCGCTGGGCGGTGAGCTGGGGGTCCTCGTCTTCGTCAGGCGCAGACGACGTGTGAAGCCCCGCGCCCTGCCAGTATTTGAGGTCGAGGCAGCACGGTAGGATCTCTTGCTTCCACTGCGGGGCACTGAACATCTTGAGCTGGTTCACTCGCGACGCGAGCGCCGCTTGGTCTCTGCCGTGGAGCTCCAACAACTCCTCCACCAGACCGCGCGTGCCTGGCGCGTACTGGGAGCCAGCCGGCGTCGCCTGGCTCGGGGTGGTGAGGACACTGATCGAGGTCCTCACGCTGCTGAGCGACGACAGGCGGCGGCGGCGCGAGCGGGCGGAGGCTTCCTTTTCGCGCGCGTTCAAGTCGGCGTAACGCGCGCGCGTCTGCGAGAAGAAGTCGGACAGGAGGCCGCCGACGGCCGAGCCTCCGAGCGTCTGGTGGGTTTTGATCGCGCTCAGATGAGCGAGCACGTGGTACGCGCGGCGTCGAGTCGACTCGGCGCGGTCAAACTCTGCCAGGAACGCACACACAAACTGCAAGTGGCGCTTCGTGGACACCAAGCTACACATCGAGGAGCAAGAGGCCGTCGCGCCACTGGAAGGCGTCGGTGGAGGAGCTCGCAGGCACGCGTGGGACGCACTGGCGCTGGCCTCCTTCCCTGAGAGCGACAGCCGTTTGTTGTCGCTGCTGTCCGAGGTCGTCGAGCGCGCAGACAAAGCGCTTGGCGCGTCGATGGCAGCAAAGTGGCTCCGGAACCACGCTGCGTACCCGGCGTCCTCTGCGTCGCCGTCTTCGTTTGGTACGCCGACCGTCGCGGCGCCCGCCAGCTCGAGGCTGTGCCGCAAGAGCACGGCGTCGGATGCTGTGATGGCGTCCTGCGCCAGATCGTGGGCCGTCGCGAGCGCGTGGGCACGCAGCGCGGGGTCTCGCTGCGCGCAGGCGGCGAGCAGCGGCGCGAGCCGCTCGATCGGATCGCGCACCGCAGGCGAGCCAGTCGAGGCCGCGTCGAGCCACACTTGGCGGAAAAGCTGCACGACGTCAGCCGCCGACACAGCGGACTGGAGCGTCGCGAGGATCTCGTCGAAGGCGACCTCATCTGCGCCTTGTGTGGGTGGTGGCGAGCACAGGAGATCGATCAGCGCCGCTTTCACTTGCGCGCGGAGGAACGCTCGCTGCGACGCCACGACGGCGGCTGCGGCAGCGTCGCTGGCGTGCTGCTGCTTGTGTTGTTGCTGCTGCTGCTGCTGGATGCGGCTCGATACCACGCGACACACGAGTGCGAGCTGCTGTACAGCGGCGCCGCCGGGTCCGCCGTCATTGCCCCGGCAAATCGACTCGAGCGCATCAAGCGCTAGTGCACCAAAACCTTCAGTCTGGTCCCCACGGTGGGTGTTGCCGCTCGCGTCGATAGCGCTGTATGAGAAGACGATCCGCACGAGATACGCGACCACAGCGGCAGCCATCGACCCGCTCTGGTCGAGCGCCGCAAGCCGCCGCAGCACTCGCTCTTCACTGGCCGCACTGGGCTCCTCAGCCACCAGCGACCGCACCGCACCGCGCACCCCCGTACTCGCACTTGACCCTTCGCTAGTTGAGCCGCCACACAACGCCTGGACGGCGCGCAGCACGTCTTCAAGCCGCCAGAGCCGCCCGTGGCCCAGCCAGGTCCACGCGAGCACCAGCCGCTGCCGCCGATCCACGTGGCCGCGCGCCGCCGCCACGGACGACGCGACCTTCGCGGCCAGCAGCTCGCTCGCCATATCAACGCCTTGTGCTTCCCGGGACAGCTCGCGCAGCGCCGTGGCGAGCGCGGCGTGGCTCGACGCGTGATCTGGATCGTTGTCATCGACTGAGATGGCGCGACAGAACGCGCGCCACGCGGCGTCGTACGCTCGCTCCAGCGCGCGGCGCTGCGCGGCCAGCGGCCCACGCGTCGAGTGGATCAGCGCCAGCACGCGCTCGCGCAGCGGCGCGTCGACGGCGCGCGTCACGGGCCGCGCGCGCTTGCGCCCGACCGCCGTCGGCGGCGACGGCTCCATACTTGGCAGGTGTCGTGTTTGGCTCCAAACGCAATGGAGTTTGTGACACGTCACTCTTTGTGGTTACAAAGTCGTACTGTATACACCCGAATAAAAGCAAATGTAGCTATGTATCCAAAACTGAGACTCTCTCTAAGGTGGGGAAGGGAGCTTGTCGATGACGTAGATACCGCCGAGCAGCCCGCCGATGTTGACGTCGTGAGTGGCCACGACAGTCCAGGGCACGAGCGCGATCGCGTGGTTGAACGTCTTCTTGAGAGTCGTGAGCAGCACGGAGCGCGCGCCGGGCCGCATCACGCGGTAGAGCTCCTTCATGATCTTGGGGTACGCCTGCGCCGGAAAGACAACCATTCCATGTCAGCATTTCACCCCCTCAATACCCACCACGGCCAGCAAAAGACCCACCTTGCTCAGCTGGCGCGCGCTGCCGCAGTTGACGCCAAAGGGCAGGTCAATGATCACTTTGTCCACGCTCTCGCTGCGCAGGGGCAGAATCGTGCTGTCCCACTGGAGGATGTCGACGTTGCGCGGCTGCGTCAGTGCGTTCTGGCCAGCCTTCTCCACAGGCAGCGTGTCGAGCTCGCCGCCGAGTGAGAAGATCTGGTCGTTCGCAAAGCCGGCGCAGCAGATCGGGATCGTGCCGACGCCGCACATCGAGTCGAGCAGCACGTCGCCGACCTCGAACTGCGCGAGCTGCAGCATGAGGAACGTCGTGCTCGGACGCAGCGTCGAGACGTACTTGGAGTCGGCCATGACCACGGTGCGGTCCTCGGCGGCCATGCGGTTGCGGTACTGGATCTTCTCCGGGTCCGCCAGCGAGATGCCGACCACAGCGTACTGGTACAGCAGGATGCACACGACCTCGAGGTCGAAATGCGACAGGTCCACGGGCCATTCGAACTGCGTGTGGATGTCGCCGCCGATCTCGCCGGCGATCGCGACCGACTTGTACGCGTGGCGGCCGTCGCGCACGCACGAGCCGCGGAACTTGGGTAGCGCGTCTTCGTCGAACTTTTCGAGGCGCAGCGCGCGCATGTGCTCCTTCCAGAGCTGCATCGCTGGCGCCCAGTCGGCCTCCATTGTAAGTTTCTATAGTAGAGAGGAACAACATCGTACGCGTGAGTTCCGGTTCATAATATAGCGAGTCTTCAGGACAACTGGAACGCACTGCCACTTGCTTGACCCCCGAGTCGTCCTCGGTCACGACGTCATCGCACTTGGCCAGGAACGCCAGCACCGCCTAATACATACACCATTAGCCATCGCACAGCCTCGTCACGGTGAGGCGAGTCAGCGCGAATTGGCCGCACCTGCACAGACTGGAGCGCCTTGACTTGCTGGACGCTGGACGAGGTCTGCAGCAGGATGCGGCCCACGGCGGCCTCGCCCTGAAAGTACTGGTTGTTCGGGTACTTGGCGTCCTTCTCCACGCTCACGACTTGCAAGTACTCGACCTACAGCACGGCCAGGAAGTCAGAAGCCATCGCGCGAGCTGCCCATGTATTTCCAACAGACCTCCAGTTTCTCGCGGATTTCTTGGACCACGAGCTCCTCCAGCCCGCGCAAAACGAGCAGCAGGTAGGTGGGGCGTCCCGCCGGAGGCGCGACGTTCGAGGGGGCGGCGACGGGCGCCGCGGGCGCGTCGCTGCACGCGGCTGTCGGCGACATGACCTTCCTCCGCTTGGCCATTTGCTTTGTCGGTTGGTTCCGTGGTTTCCCTCTGGAAACCGTTGGAACTATTATGTGGCCCACTTCACACACCACCAACGGCCATGCCATCCGTCCTGTGACCCAAGCGTATGGCGCTTTTCAGCACTATGCGTATTGAGAACCATGGAAATCATAGAACGACGCCCCGTCCGGTGATATCTCGCGGGCGCCAAAACTCAGGTCCTGGCTCCCTCTCCCGGTATTCCGTCGTCTCTGTCTCTCGCCGGACATCATGAGCTCCGCGGCGTCCACGGCGCCGCTGCGCAACGGCCAAAGCCTGCTCCACGAGGCGCTGTCGCCGGCCTCCAAGCAGCTCATGGCCGACTTTCTGGCCGACAACAACAACAACAACAACGACCAGCCAGACGCCAGCGACGGCGACGAGGACGAAGACGACGAGGACGAGATGGACGCGACGCTACGCGCGTCGACGGCGGCGTTCCACGAGCGGCAGAGCCTGCCCGGCCGCGGCGCGCCGACAGCGGGTATGCCGCCCACCAACAAGCACGACGGCGACGCCGGCGCCGGCTCGCGCTCGGATTTTGCGCTCCGGAAAATGGTCTCGACGGTGGCGGTGCCGACGGTCCGCGGCGCAACCAGCGACGCGCGCGCGACTGCAGCGACCAGCAACCGCAACTTTGTGCAGGTCGAGTGCGCGCAGCGGCCGTTTTGTGTGCAGCTGTCGGCGAACGCGCGCGGCGAGATCGTCGTCGCGGGCTTTGTGGCCGACCCGTCGAGCCGCGACGCCCGCGGCGCCGTCGAGCGGTCGGGCTGCGTCCACGTGGGCGACGTGCTGGTGGCGGTCAACGACGAGATGGACGCGCTGAGCGGCAGCGTGGACGCGGCCGCCCGGGTCATGCTGCAGGCCAAGCTGCCGGCGCTGCTCACGTTTCGGCGCGTGCCCGTGGTCAAGCCCACGCTCGGCGAGTACTCGCGCGACCAAATCGCGCAGAACCTCGAGCTGTACGACACCAAGCTGGGCCGGCTCCACGGCGTGCAGGACGCCGCGAGCATCATCAAGGCCTGCATCGACGTCCAGGACGACCACACGTCCGTGACGCCGCTGCTCCACTATGTGCAGCGCATGGAGCAGTTTCTGTACCCGCCGGCGCAGCAATACCAGGGCGACGCGCAGCGCCGCCTCGAGGAGCTGCGCGTCTGGATGGACCGCGTGCACCAGTTTGGCGAGAAGCAGGCCAAGGACCAGTTCAAAAAGTGGAGCGCCAACAAGGCGTCCAACTACAAGCGCATCGACATGGTGAGCAAGCAGCGCGACAGCATCATGAAGCGGCTGGCGGCCATGCGCGCGAAGCCCGAGCTGCTGCACCCGGCGAACCACGTGCTCTGGCAGGACTTTATCGAGCTGCGCCACCTCGCGAGCCAGCTCACACACACGGTGGAGCAGGGCAAGCGCGACCACTACCTGCCCGAGTTCGAAGGGTACGCGCTGCGGTTCGGAAGCGACGGCGTGTACGTCGGGCTCGGCGATCTCTGGCTGTCTTCGTTCCACGCGCGGTTCTCGGTCGAGACCCACGCGCGTGCCCCGCACGTTCTGTTCCACCTCTCGTCGCCTTCCACCACGGGCCTCAAGCTGCGATGCACCAACGTCAAGCTCGCGACCGAGGGCCGGCTCCCGAACTTCCAGTGCGACGAGCTCAACATCGAAGCGCAGCTCGTGGCGACGGTGCCGTTCGTGTACGACGAGGTCAGCGGGTGGAGCGTCCCGCAGGACGAGCTCCACGTCAAGCTGCAGAGCTTCTCGTACTACGAGCGCCGCAACAACAGCACCAAGCGAGGCGCCGACCACGACACCGTGATCAAGCTCTTCATCAACCGACTACTCCCGTCGGTCGTGCGCCAGGCCGCGCAGAACCTGTTTTGCGTCGAGCTGGGGCCGCTGCTCGAGTCGCGCAACGCCAACATGGTGTTTAGCGGCGAAATCGACGTGGACGGCCGTCCATTGGAGCTCTACGACGCACCGCTCAACACGTTCCGGACAGGCGCGTCGTCCGCCGACTCGGAGCTGAGCGACGAGGCGCGGCGCTTGATGGTACTGAGCGAGGACGAAGCCGACGCACTCTGCCGCATTTTCAAGTCGATTGAGACCAGCTTCAAGAAGCGCGGCTTCGTGACGAGCGAGCACACCAACCTGTCGCTGCGCGTGATCACGCATTACTTCAACCAGTTCAAGCAGACGCCGCACCTCCACGTGCTGCTCGCGGAGCTGTGGAACCAAAGCCTCCAGTTGCTGCTCACGGGTTCGCCGGCGTCCGCCGAGCCAACCGAGTCGTTCGCATCGACGATCATCGCGAACCTTGAACAGCTCCAACAGTACCCTGTGGACGTGTCGCTGACGTTTTCAGAAGTGACTGTGCGGCTCGATCTCTGTGAAGGCGCGGCGACCTACCACGCGATCATGCAGCGCATCCTGCGCCACCGCATGAGCTCCGTGTCTGTGGGTCTCTCCGACCTGGATGCACTCAAGGACAGCTCCTACTTTGAGAAGAAACTGACGGACCTGGATGATCTCTACGACAAGCTGACGCGCATCCTGTCGTACGTCACGACGAACGTCGACGAGCTCGGCGTCGTCCTGCGCGGCGGCATTCCCGCCGGTTTCCGTAGCAACATGCTGCTTCAGGCCCACGACTTGGCCTGCAAGGGGCCGTGCACCGGCTCGCTCACCATCCCGCTGACCGATCTCGCCAACATCCGCCTTCCCGACAACAGCCAGGCAAGCAACTCGTTCACGGCGCTGCTCCACGAGCGCAACGCGCTGGTGTTCTCCAAGTTCTTCCTCGGCCTTGCGGATGACGACGAAAACGTGGACACTGGAAGGCAGCATCTACTCGACAATGACCGACAAGTCAAGGAGCTGCCGCAAGATCGAGTATCCGTGAGCGTCAAGAACACTTCGGCGAAGGTTTTGTTCGAGGTGCCCTCGGATCTCTCTACACTCACCCCGGGGGCGACATTTACTCCGTTTTCGTTCACGCTCGCGGCAGAGAACGGCGAGCCGCCAAAGCTGCGTTTCGAAACCGGCGAGTTCGCCAAGTGTCAGTACAAAGCCGAGCTCATTAAGATCGGCGGCAGCGTGTGGCGCCTGCTGAAGCGCTCGGCGACGCCGGCAGAGGCTGCCACGGGCACCTCGACTTCCCCACCATCTGCGGCAAGCCAGGGCGATGCGTCCACCGCGCGGGATGAGTCGATCTGGACCGAGTACCTCGACTCGCCGTTCTTCATGCTCAAGTTCCACTTTTTGACGTCGTGCCAAGTGACACGCGATCACATTTTCTGGAGCCTCAAGAGCGCGTCGCTCACGCACCCGAACGTCGCGCGCGTGCGCCATCGCGTCTCGATCGTTGAGCTGCTGCAGGACATTGGCATGGCGAGCCTCGTGGACCAGCGTGGCGGTGACATGCAGCGCGTCGAGAAGCGGCGCCAGGACGCGCGGTTCCGTCGCGCGCTCTACCAGAAGCTGGGCAACAACCAGCGCGCGGACGACGACGACGACCAGCAGACGATCGGACGCGCGTCGATCAACCTCAGCGTGCTGTCTGGACCGGCCACGCCGTCGCTGTCGCGACACAGCTTCATTGACGTGCAGGAAGACGACGGCTTCGAGCCGTATGGCGACGACGAGTTGGACCACGAGAGATCTCCGTTCAGCGACGGCGACAACAACAACGACGACGACGATGCGGACCACGCCGAAGATGACCAGCAGCACGACGAGCCGTCGGACCTCTTGGGCGAGCTCACGGGCAGCAACGAGCCGCACGAGGCCGTGGCGAAGCAGAGCTCGATCTTCTTCTAGACAACAGCAGCTAGGAAACGAGTTTGAATCCATATCTCCTCCACCGAGAGCTTAGTGACGTCAGCCAGGTGTCACTCTCTTGAAGAGCTACACCATTAGCTCACACTGGCTTTTCGTGTTTGATGATTTCATCCAATCAAGTTCGTTTATTTGAAGCCAAACGACACATGATTGGTTGAAAAGAGACGGTGCCACTCTTCCTTCCTCCCCTCGCTTTGCCAAGAGCTCCTCGAATTGCCATCGCGCCACCGAGGCCCGCGATCTCCTTGCTCGCCATGTACGGACGCCAGCCGCCGCAGGCGTACCCGCGCCAGTACGGCAATGCGTACCCTCCCCAGCAGCAGCAGCAGCAGCCACCGCAGCAGGGGTACGCGCCGCAGTACCCGCCGCAAGCGCACCAGCAGTATCCGCCGCAGGGCCAGTACGCGCCGCAGAGCCAGTATGCACCGCGCCAGGCGTACCCCGGCCACCACCACCAGCAGCAGCAGCCACCGCCAGGGTATGGTGGGGGCGCGTACGGCCACCCGGGTCCGCACGCGCCTCCGGCGATGCCCGCGGCCCGTGGGTCGCTCCCGTACGGCCGCTCGCCGGCGCCGGCCGCCGTGTCGTCGTACGAGTCGCAGGCGCAAAAGTGGAAAAAGGGCTTCTCGGTCGTGCCCAATGGCGCCGGCGCTGGCTCCAGCGGGAGCACGCGACAGGCCGACATCGAGGCGCCGCTGATCGCGGAGCTGTGCTCGTCCGCCGGCTCGTCGTACCCGCCGCGGGACGTGCTCCAGAAGCTGCTGCGCCACCTCCCGTCGCTGGACCACCAGGTACAGTGGCTGGCCCTGACTTGGCGATAGGACCAGTATTGGTGTTTGCTGACATCGATGTGCCGCTCTTGTGGCAGTATGTGTGTGAGCTGCTGGACGACAAGCTGGACGACCGCGTGTGGCAGGTGCAGGGCAAGGCGCTGTCGGTGCTGGATGCGCTGTTCAAGAGCCAGGAGGCCGAGTTCTACAAGACCCACTACTATCGCCGTGCCCACATCCTCGAGGCGCTGTGCAACTCGCGCAAGGAACTGCTTAAGGCCCGCGCCGAGAAGGTAGGTCTCCTCTGCCCGTCGCGATCGAGAGTGAGAACGACACTCCACTCATCCTTTCTATTGTTTAGGTGTACAACGTGATCCGGAGCCACGTGCCGCCAGCACCAGTGGAGCCTGCGAATGAGTACAACGAGCCGCCATCGTCGTCATCGCTGCTTCCACACTCGCCAGTCATAACGCCGTCTGCGCCCGCGCCAATGCGAGAAGTGAACCTTCTCGGATCGCCGATGCTCATGGGACAGGAGGAACCCGCCGAGGCGCCGCCGTCATCGGCGTTTGGATTCCTCAACTCCAGTATCGGCAGCGCCGCCGCTCCGCCAGCGGAGACGGATCGTGCGGAGCCGTCAGCTGCCTCAGCGTTCTCGTTCTTGCAGCCGACTGCGCAGCCCGAGGCGCCTCTGACGCGGGTCGTGGCCGTGACGCCCGTCGTCGCGGCCGCCCCTGCCGCTGTTGACATCTTCTCGTCGCTGCCGCCACCGACGCCTGTCGTGGGCGGGATGATTGCGCCCGATGACGAGCCAGCTCCCGCGGCACCAGTGGAAGAAGAGGAGCCCAAGGTCCACGATCCGATCCACGACGCGTTCGAAGGGCTCAACTTTGACGACGATGACGAAACGGCAGGCGGCGAGAACAGCGAGAATCCGCTCGATGGATTCACGACCGCCACTGGCGGCACCATGGCCGTGCACGCACCCGTGATCAAGGTGGACCCGAGCGACCCGACCCGCGAGATCATCCTCGAAGTCGACGTGCCCGCGGGCCCCATGGGGCTTATGCTGGACCGCTCCATCCCGCACATGGCGGTCGTGCAGGGCTTTTTGCGCATGCCCACGGGCGAGCGAGGGTACCTGGAGCTCCATCCGGTGCTGTGCCCTGGATGCGCGCTCGTGAGTATCAACGGCGTGAACGTCGAGGAGAAGGGTCTCGAAGAGATCGGTGCCGTGCTCGGCTCGCTCATGCACGTATCCAAGGTGCTGCGGTTCAAGAAGCTGATGCGGTCCGGCCGGACTGTGAGCCCCGCCGACCCGGACGTCGTGTACGTGCCGCCGCCTCCGGAGAAGGTGGAGGCGCCGCCTGCAGAAAAGGACGACGAGGAAGATGAGGAGGAGAGCGCACAGGACGGCGACGGCAGCGGGTTTATCGCACGGCTCAATGGATACAGTGCCCAACTGGACGCCGTCGAGCAGCAGATCGAGGAGCTCGTACAGCGCGATCGCTCAAACTTGCCCGTGGGCGACCTCAAGAACCAGCTCGCGCAGCTCCACGGCGACGTGGAGAAGATCCAGACGCAGGGTATCGACGCCGTGATCCTGGGCGCGAACCCGCCGCCGAACGCGGACGAGATCCGGCAGCTGCGTTCGTCGTTGGTGCGACGCTCCGACGAGCTCACCAAGCGCATCCAGAAGATCGCGATGAACGGCACGGCGCCGTCGCCGCTGGTCGCGCCCGTCGCGGTCGGCTCCCCCGAGGTCTCGGCGTTCAGCTTTGTGGGCGGCGCGGGCGGCATGCCACCGATGCCGTCGCTGCAGCTTCCCGAGCCAACACCGGCACCGCCCTCGGCGGTCTCGGGCTTCTCGTTCATGCAGGCGTCGGACTCGCCCGTGTCATCGCCACTCGGTGCTGGTCCTCTCAGCTCGGCGTTCAGTTTCATGGCCGGTGGTGGCCCCGCGCCGAGCGCTCCGACTCCGGCCGCACCAAGCAACGCCGTCTTCGCCGGTCTCAGCCTGCGTGGTGTGAGAGGTAGCGAGCCAGTCGAGGCCCCGTCGGCGTTCGGTTTCCTTTCGGGCGCAGCGAGCGCATCGGCGGCACCCGCGGTCGGTGTCATGGAACCCCCGCGCGTCGCGTCGCCCACGGCGTTCAGCTTCCTACGAGGCGGCGCGGGGCCAGCGTCGCCCCCGACGTCGCCTCCGGCCTCCGGTCCGCCCGGATCGGCCTTCTCGTTCATCTCGTAGAGGTACATGGCGCCAGGATGGAATGCCAAGCTTACTAGATACACGTTTTGTCTATTATCAATTGTGCTTCCCTCATTGTTTTCGTCACGATGCTCAAGCGGCCGCTTCCTGCGGACCAAAGACCTCGTCGAACCACTCGGTCACGTGCGGGTAGCCGAGGAACCGCGCGGTGCGGCGCGCCTCGGCCACGTCCACGCCGATCGAATAGAGCCACTGGATCACGTGGAGGTGGCCGCGGCGCGCGGCCATCGAGACCACGAGCGGGCTCAGGTTCTCGCCGCAGTCCAGGTGGTAAAACTGAAGCTTGGCGAGGTCGCCAAACTCGGCGGCGAGCGCCTGGCCTCGCGCCGAACAGCCCTCGCGGCGGTTCGCGTGGAGCCACTGCGCGACTTCGAGCGGCGCGTTGTCGCTCGCGCTGCGCGTGCAGCCCTCGCGGCGGTTGGCGTGGAGCCACATGATGACCTCGAGGTTGCCCTTCTGCGCGGCGTTGTCGATGGCCTGCACGGTGCAGCCTTCGTGGCGGTGCGCGTGGAGCCACTGGACCATGGCCAGGTCGCCCTCGGTGGCGGCCCAGTCCATCGCGTCGTTCGTGCAGCCCTCCGGGCGGTGCTCGTGGAGCCACTCGACAATGCGCACGTGGCCCTTGGCCGCGGCGTTGTCCATCGCGCTCATGGTGCAGCCCTCAGGCCGGTTGTCCTGGAGCCACTGGACCACGTCGAGGTGGTCGCCCTCGGCGGCCTTGTCCATGGCGTGGACCGAGCAGCCTTCGTTGCGGTGCGCGTGGAGCCACTGCACGATCTCCAGGTGGCCCGCCTGCGCGGCCGCGTCCATGACGTTGGACGTCCACTGGCCGCACTGGTGGGCCTGCACCCACTCGAGGATGTGGAGGTGGCCGTGGAGCGCCGCGCGGCGCAGCCCCTCCCACGAGCAGAAGCCGTCGCGCTCGGCCACGACCCACTCCACCACGTGGAGGTGGCCCTGGCCGGCGGCGTTGGTCAGCGTGATGCGCAGCACGTCTTCATGGTCCTCATCCTCGTCGAGCTGGATCTCGTGCTCGTACTTCTGGATGAGGTCGAGCCGCCCGGCGCGCCCGGCCTCGCACAGCAGCGTACCGGAGATGCCCTCGGACCGGTTCGCCTGGAGGAACGCGACGACGTCGTCGTGGCCGTTGAGGATCGCGCCGTTCAGCGCCGAGGTCGAGCAGCCTTCGCTGCGGTTCTCGTGGAGGAACTGGACGATGTCGAGCCGCCCGCTGGCCGCGGCGCCGTCCATCGCGGCGGCCGAGAACGCCTTGGGCAGGTCGTGCGCGTGGACCCACTTGACCATGTCCAGGTGGCCGCGCCAGGCCGCGCGGTCGCCCAGCACGGCCGTGTGGCGCATGAGCCCGTGGTTGTACGCCCAGTCCACGACGTGCACGTGGCCCTGCTCGGCCGCGCGCATGAGCGCCTCGAGCCCAAAGCACTCGACGCGGTGCGCGAGCAGCCACTGGAGCAGCTCCAGGCGGCCGGCCGCGGCCGCGCAGTCGGCGGCCTCGGGCGTGCACACGTCCTCGGTGCGGTTCTCGTGGAGCCACTGGACGAGCGCAAAGTCGCCGCGCGCCGCGGCCGCGGCCATGGCCTTGGACGCGAGCCGCGCCGGGTGGACCGCGTGGATGCGGTGCACGATCGCGTGGTGGCCGTGCTCGACCGCGTGCATGAGCGCCTTGACGAGCCAGTTGCGGAAGAGGAAGAGATCGGTCTCGGGCGGCCGCACGCGCGCGACCACGCGGTCGAAGAGCTTGGCGCTGCCCGTGGCGGCCGCGTCCACGAGCGAGAACGCGCCCGAGCGGTCCAGGAACGCGTCGATGTGCGCGACCACGTGGTCGATCGCCGCCAGCGCCGGCGCGCACGCGTGCGCCACGCAGGCCACGGCCGTGAGCGGCGCCGCCGTGGCCGCCGCGAGCGTCGCGGACTGCTGGCGCGAGAGCGACATGGGTGGCTGGGCCTTGGAACGGGCGAAGCGGCGGACGTCGAAGTGGAAGACAAGGCAGCACACAGAAGCGAGAGAGGGAGCCGAGAGGTGATCTCAGCGCCACTGGTCCAGCCCAAGCGATGGCGTAATCGGCATTTGAAGACACTGTATTGGTGGAAAATATGGAATATGATAGTTGATTGGTTGAAAAGAGACAAATGGATACATTACAGTGGGAAAGTGAGCTGCTCGCTGGAGCACGACGATGAGCTCGTTGCTTCATGTCACCACCAGTCGTCGTCCTCCTCGGCTGCAGCGTCCGCGTCCGCGCCGAACTCGCTGGGCCGGTGCTCGCGCATCCACGCGAGCATCTGCGGGTGACCCATCGGCAGCACGATCCGCAGCAGCCGCGGACTCACGCGGACCGCGGTGTGCGTGTGGATCCACTTGATGAACATCAGATCGCCCATCGCGATCGAGCGGATCACCGCGCCAGGGTCGATGGGCAGCCCAGCGCGCTCGTGGAGCCACATAACGACGTCCAGCGACCCGGACCGCATCGCGTTGACCGAGATGCGGTCGTAGCCGTGCTCGTAGAGCCACAGGAGGATCTCCAAGTGGCCGTGCTGCGCGGCCCCGTCCGTGCAGTTGGCCGTGTACCCGGCCGCCTGATCGTGGAGCCACTTGACCACGTCGAAGTGGCCGTTCGTGGCCGCGTCGTCCATCGCGTCCGTTGAACACATCGTACCCGTGCGCTCATGGACCCACTGTATCATGTCGAGGTGACCGGCAGAAGCTGCGCAGTCCATAACAGCGGTAGTGAGGAGCTCACTGCGGTTGGCGTGGGCCCACTGGATAACCAAGAGACGGCCCGTCACCGCGGCCTGGGCCATGATGTCGCTTGTCCAAATGCCACAGTCTTGGTCGTGGACCCACTGGAGCATCTCCACGTGGCCGTCCATCGCCGCCTTACTGAGCGCATCGGATGACACGGGCTGCCGGCCTAGCCACTGCGCGACCTCGAGCTGCCCGTGCGCGACCGCGACTTCCAGCGCCGCCACGCGCGACATGTCGTCGTCTAGGAACGCGCTGAACTCTTCCAGCAGGTCGAGGCGGCCGTGGGCGGACGCCATCGAGATGAGCGTCTCGGGAGAAATCACCGCGCCGATGCCTTGTTGCCGCAGGTACTCGACGATATCATCGTGGCCTGCAGCCATGGTCGCCATCAGCGTAGTGGCCGTGACGCCCTCCCGACGGTTCTGGTGGAGAAACCGGACGATCTTCAAGTGGCCATACCGCGCGGCGCCGTCCATCGCTGCATTCGTGAACGCGCCGGGAACGTCGCGCACGTGGAGCCACTTGACCATGCCAAAATCACCGGCGGCCGCGGCCGCGTCGCCCGCGCACTCCAGCTCCTCGACGTACCCGACCTCGTAGAGCCACCGCAGTACAAGGAAGTGGTTGCCCCGCTTGGCGGCGGGCTCGCACTGGAACCGGAAGCAGCACTTCATGGACTGGGGCTCGCGGTGGGACGGCGGCTCGTCGATGCAGAGCCGGTCGTACCGGTGTGCGCAGAGCCACTGGAGGATCTCCAGCTGACCGGCGCCAGCCGCGGTCTCGAACGACTGCACCGCGAGCGGCGCTGGGTGGGCGTCGTGGATAAGCTGCACCACGGACAAGTGACCGCGCTCGACGGCCGTGGTGAGTGCGCGCCCAAGCCAGTGGAACCGCAGAATCGGGTCGATCTCGCCCGGTTTCGCTTCGTCGAGGCGCTGGAACACGCGCCTGAGCAGTTCCGCGGAGCCCTGTGCGGCGGCCTGCGGCGGCGTGAGAAGCAGCGAGACGTCCAGCAGGTCGCTGAGCAGAAGCAGCACATGGTCCAGCGCGCCGAGCTCGACGTGCGCGCGCGTGAGCCACGCCACGGACGCGAGCAGCGGTGGCATCGCGGAGCCAGTGTGTGCGATGTGGTGGAGAGAGACCTTCTCGAACAGATCTCACCGTATTTTGATACAGAACGAGGCTCAATTTCATCCAAAAATGCACCTATTTTTGGTACAAGTCCACAGTATCACCCTGCTCTGGCACGTATCCTGAGATGTGATCTGCCACGGTCACGATGCCGCCCTCGAGCCGCTGGCCGATTGACGACTGCCGAGCAGGAGGCTTGGCGGGCAGGACACTCACTTCCCTCGAGAGCGTTTGAATCCATGCAACGATGTGCGGCTGGCGAGCGCCCTCAGCCGTACGCTGGACCTCGTCGCGGTTGAACGACTCGGGGAACTGTCCAGCGAGCCGCTGTACGCGGTGGAGATGACCACTTATCGTGGCGTGCGCAATCCGTTCTCTACGTTGCCGCTCGGTCACGATCTCCCCATCGAGAACACCAGTGGATCGAGCGCGGTCACGCTGCTCGAACACCTGCTCCACCTCCTCCATGGAGCTGTCAACGTCACCCCACCTGCCTCGATGTTCCGAGTAGTGCTCAATCAGCCACCGCGCGACTTCGCGGTGGTCCTCGATAATGGCATTGCTCAACGCCTGTGGGGTGCAACGCCCACCACGATGCTCACGCAGCCACTTGAGAACGTCCAAGTGGCCTCCAGTAGCCGCACGATCCATCGCGAACTCGGAGCTGATCGCCTGGTTGGGGTAGAGCTCATGGAGCGTTTGAATTACTTCAAGATGGCCGCGCCCGGCGGCCTCGGCGATCATCCAGGTGCGACCACCTTCACGGCAGATGTCTCGCCCGTTTACGTGGAGCCACTGCACGAGCGTGGCATGACCGAACTCGATCGCATGCTTCAGAACTTCCTCGGTCCAATGGCCGCATTCGTTGTCGTGGATCCACTGGATGAGCTCCAAGCTCACTGGTTCATGTGAAATCGCCATCGCAACAGGCATACCCGTGACGCGCTTCTCGGAATAGAGCCACTGAAGAACTTCCAGGCGCTGGGCCATCAGCGCACTCGTGAGTGCCCTGCGTAACACCTTGACGCTGCCGCTGTCGCCGCCATTGGCATAAACAGGACCGTACTGCTCCAGCAAGTCCACACGTCCAGCAGAGGCGGCCGCCAAGATAATGTCTTCGTTGACTTGTGTGCACAGCTTGGTCTCCTGCAAGTACGCAGCTACGTCGTCGTGAACGTACACGATCGCGTAAATCAGCGCCGTGGAGGAGCAGCCTTCCTCACGATGCTCGTGCAAGAACTTGATGACCTCCAAATGGCCATGGCGAGCGGCACTGTCCATCGCTGCTGTCGTGAAGTGGGAATTGGTCTCGTGGAGCCACTGGATCGTCTCCAGGTCGCCCTGGGAGGCGGCCTCACTCGCAATTGTTCTGGTGTCTTTACAAGGCGTGTAGCCGTTCTCGGTGAGCCAGCGCACGACGCGAGGGTGACCGGTGTCGATCGCCACTTGGAGCAGCGGGAGCTTGCAACACTTGAGCGATCCAGGGGGGTACTGCGCTGGCGGGAGTGGTGCGCAGGTATCGTCGTGGCGGAACGTGTACAGCCACGCAAAGATCTCAACCTGACCGCAGCGTGCGGCTGTGCGCATGGGCGATCCGTCGAGCGGCTCTGGATGGCGCCTGTGGATGGCCTCGACGATCGCGAGCGATCCGGCCGCAATCGCACTGGACATCGCCTTCGCGTACTTGTAGCTTCGGTCACGCGACACGGGCGCGGCGTCGATGCGTTGCGCGACGTGTTCAAAGAGCCGCAACACGGCCACTCGCGCGGCTGACGCCAAGTCGAAGCGGTCGGAAGGGTCGAGGAGCGCGTCCACAAGCGCAACGACGTGGGCAAGGGGAGCAGTGGCAGGCGCACACCGCGACAGCACGCAGCGCGTGGACGTAAATGCGAACGGCGTCGTCTTCTCCATTGGTGTGATCAGACGGCCAGGGGGCAAACCGCGAAATCACCCCCCCCCCATTGGAAACCGCGGTGTGTTGGTGTACCGGTCAACATTCCTCGTGATCTCATGTGGTCGGAAGTGATTCTGGGTTCGTTTTCTCAGTTTCTTTTTCTCCTGTGGTGGATGTGTGTTCCCTGATTTCTGAACCCAGTGGAGCCATCCAGCGCGCACGATGTGAGCTTTACTGTCCGCACGTGCTCTTGATCGGTACTCCCGAACTGCACCACAAAACAGATCCCCAGCAAACCACGATGAGATCTCTCTTTACTGCGCACTTCTCCTATGAAAACTCTGGGTTCTGCCCAACCTACAGACAACAATTCAGATCACCTTCGTGCAACTTTCTCTACTGGCTCCTTGCAATTCGGGACACTGGCTCCCTCCGTCCCGTTTCCCCCATTTTGTCTCCCCCAATTCGGGACACGCTGTCCCTTGTTTCAAGGTGGATTTTTCCCCTCCACCACCACATACATCCCCCGCCCTCGTGGAATAAAGGGGAAACCAACCACCAAAGGCGTGAGGGACCAAGCCGACTTGACTTCCTGGGAGCGCCATGGCGGACGGACTGGCGGCGTTCACGCGGCTCTACGGCGCGCAGCAGCAGCAGCAGCAGCTGCGCACCAAGCCCGACGACGCCGAGCGCCAGCTGCGGCTCTTCAAGGGGCTCGCCGAGGCCAAGAGCCGCGTCGACCAGGCCACGATCGAGGACGCGCAGTTCCCGGACCTGTACGACCAGCTCTCGAACCAGAGCGAGCCGCAGAACTACTTTCTCGAGCCGTACGCGTCGCAGTGGTGTCCGCAGCTCGTGCGCAAGGGTAACCTCATCCCGCTGCCATCCGTGATCGCCACGTCGCTCGAGGAGGAGCTCCAGGCGCTCACGCTGTCCGGGCTGCTGCCCGAGATCGGCCATGCCTGGACGAGCGTGGACCACCGGTTGTTCCTGTGGAACTACAAGCAGCGCGGCCGCTTCGCGGTGTTTGAGATGGACCAGCCGGTCGTGAGCGTCGGGATCTGCGTGGCGCCCAAGACCGGCGTGTTCACCGACAAGGTCAAGCACCTGCTCGTGGTCGCGACGACCGTCGAGGTCGTGCTCGTCGCCGTGCTGTACGAGGACAACAAGACGCTCGCGTCCGGCCTGCGCCTCCAGCGCACCAAGCTCAGCGTCAGCGCCGACAACACGGTCGTGCGCCGCATCGCCACGACCGCCGCGCACGGCCGCATCTTCTTTGGCGGCTCGGACGGCGGCGTCTACGAACTGCTCTACGGCGGCGGCAGTGGCGCCGCCTCGGCGTCGTCCATGCTCGGCGTGGACACCTCGATCTTCATCCCGTCGTTCCTGCAGCGCAGCGGCTGCCGCAAGATCACGCACACGTCGCAGCTCGCGAACTACCTGCCGAGCTTCCTCTCCTCGCTCGCGTCGTCGGCCGGCAAGCTGCTCGAATTCGCGGTCGACGAGGACCGCCACATCCTGTACGCGCTCCACGAACAGGGCGACGTCGACGTGTTCGACCTGGGCGCGAACGGTAAGGAGATCAAGCTCGTGTGCACGCTCAACCTGCTCCAGGAAGGTGCCAAGTACGCGCGCGAGAATCGCCGCACGCGCGTCTCGTGCCCCGACGAGCGGCTGTTCCAGACCGCCAACTTGAAGATTGTCTCTCTCGCCGTGGTGGGCCGCAACGAGTCGGCACTCGTCAACCTCGTGGCGTTGGCGTCGAACGGTATGCGGTTCTACCTCACCGGGTACTCGAGACGTGCCTACACTGTCGGCAGCTCGATCCCACCCAGCAAGCGCCCGACGCGTCTCGAGATCTTGTTCATTCGCCTGCCGCCGCCGGCTGTGACGCTTACGGACGCGCCGCCGTACCACGCCAAGGAAGGTATGCAGCCCGGTTTCGCGCCTGGCAAGTCGCCGTCGAGTGTGCATTTCGGTTTCTACAAGCACGGTGTCTCGCTTCTCGTGGATGGTGCCAAGGACCAGCAAGACCGTGTCGTGGGTATCGCGCACGACCCGATCACGCACTCCACGCTCGCGGCCGCCCCCACTGCCCGCGGTAAGGCGACTACTCGTGAGTCGGTCGCCGTGGAGTCATGCATCGGTAAGATTGTTGATGTCCAGGAGCTTGATGAAACTGCACTCGAGCAGTCGAAGCGCATCCGTGATGCTGCTGCCGCCGCTTCGGGCAGAAGTTCCAGCGCCGGAGCAAAGCGATCGTACGACGAAATGACCGGTCCGACCAGCAGCGTGCTCAACAACGACGCGGTCCCGATCATTGGCGAGATGGCACTTCAGTACTCTGCCCCTTCGCGCCACTTTCTGTGTCTGTCGAATGCTGGCATCCAGGTGTTCAAGAAGATTCGACCGATTGATCAGCTGCACCGTGTTCTTTTGCTCACGCGCGGCAACGACCTGAAGGGAACCCTCGCACCGTTCATTCGATCGTTCGGTGATGTCCAAGTCTGTTGTATGCTGATTGCGCTCGCGTGTGGCGTTCAGAGTGATCCGCTCACTGTCGACGGCAGCACTGCTGCGTCGACTGCCGCGTCAGCATCTGTTGTCCACCGCGCCGGAGTAAAGAGCGATGAGTACATCTTCACAACCGCGATGCAGGGCATTTTTGAATGCGGCCAGATTGCCCGTGCTACTGGTGCTCCCGAACTTGAAGGCTCGACTTCCACTCGCGACGCTGTCAACACACGCATTGTGCTCACGACGGATTTTGGCATGTCCTACCAGCATGACGGTCTCGTCATGTTCATGACCCGTGTTCTCCGACCGCTGTGGTTTCCGAAAACGATTGGTCGCCGCGCGCCCTCTTCTTCGGCCACTGCCATGTACGAGTCGATTCACTCGAAAGAACGTCTCGATGAATGCCGGGAGGTTCTGTTCCAGCTTCGCCAGCTCATGGAGACGGCTGGCCCTTACGCGGTCTCTATCGGCAGCGGATCGGTACTCGTCGAAAGTGCTCTAGATGATGGTAGCAGCGATCCTGATGGTACGCGTGCTGCTGAATTGGCTCTTCGCTACCACAAGCTTCGAAACGAAGACCAGCGCAAGCGTGAGATGCGATACAAGGCGGAGCAGCGGTCGCTGTTCTTGCTGTACCAGCTTGTGCTGCGCAGCATCGAAGCTGTCTCTCTCTTGCGGTTGGCCATGGAGTTCCAAGTTCCGTTGGACGAAACCTTTGCCAAGATGAGTTTTGGTGACTTGGTATCCACGTCGGAAGGCACGAGTGCGGCGAAGCAGATGGTGAAGGCACTGATGAAGGGCCGTGACGAGAACAACCAGTTCCTTGTTCAGCAACTGCGCGAGCAGTGCCCATCATTCTTCACGGTGAACGACTTGTGGCATTACCAGGGTTACAAGAGCCTCGCGATGGCGAAGCTGAGCGCTCCAAGTGGGCGCAAGGCTCACCTTAAGGAATCCCTCCGACAGTTTTTGAACGCTTGCCACATGTGGGACACCGAAGACTGCGTGGAAGTTCTGCAAGGTATCTGCGACGACTACGCGCTTTTGAACTACTACGAGGGTGTTGTCAAGCTTGCGCTGGCGTGTGCAAAGAACTTCCACGATGCTGCGACGACAGACCTCACTGGAGTCAAGCAGACGTGGAAGCGGAATTGCTTCGGATGCATTTTGCTCACCCTCCAACGTCTACTGGATGGTGGAAGGAGCGGGCAGAGCCCTCAGGCAGTTGAAGACATGGTCAGCATCGATGATGCCTCCAGAAAGGGCTTCGTCGACGAGATTTTCCACTACGCTCTCGCGTCAGAAGACAGTGATTTCCACCAGCTTTTGTACTCGTGGCTGTACGAGCATGGACAGGCCAACTTGCTGACCTCGATTCGATCACCATTTATCGAAGACTTCCTCAAAGAGCGTGACCAAGATCTGCTCATCAAGATGTACATGGAGCAGCAGAAGTACCTCGTGGCTGCGAAGGTCTGGTGGGCTCGCGCACACGAAGACAATGCCGAAGAAGGAATGGGCCTCGAGAGCAACCCTGACGTGGTGAAGCGTCAGTATTACGTTTCGAAGGCCTTGGGCTGCTTGAAGAGCATGGAGGATGTTGGTGAGGCTGCCGACGCCATTCGGGAAGTGCGCGATGTCCTGGACGTGCTGCAGCTGCAAGTGCGTGTGCTGAAGGCGCTCGAGCAAGCAACGGTGGAGATTGAAGCGTCGTCGAACAACGCCAGCGACGGTGAAATCGGGGAGCGTAAACAGGACCTGAAGCTTCTCACGTTCAAGATTTACGATGCTACTTCGCTGTACAACCAGTTCGCCTCCAAGTACGACATGTGGTCGGAATGCTTGCACATCATCCACGCCTGCAACTCCGAGGAAGCTGACGTTGTCGAGCTTCTTTGGCGGAAAATCGTGTTTGACATGGTCCCGGCATCGGCCAGCTCGATGGAGTTCAACGCTTGGCGACTAGACCAGTACGAATTGGCTGGTCTTCCTACAGGTGCGAACCAGGTGAGCATGGCATCGTCGTTCGAGAGCGGCTACTGGATCGGACAAATGCAGATGAAGGTGTTGCGTCTCGGCAAGTCGCTCTACACAGACGGCAACGCAGCTGATAGCCACTCGGGTGGTTCGTCGGCTGCCGCGGCCGCACTCAGCAGCTTCGTGTTCCCCGTTGGCTTCCTGGCGAAGCAGCTCGAACGTATTGCTTCATGGCATCTTCGCCTGACTCAGCTTCCGGCGTACGCATGGTCATCATCTTCCTCCGCTGACGCGACGACATTCAACTGGGTGCTGAAGATGTTCCTTGACGTTGGTGTGCCTCACCGCGTGCTTCTGAGCTACTACGAGCGCCTGTACCGCGAGCAGGGCTCGTCGGACTGGACGCTTCATTTACTCCAGTCGATTTATGCAATTCTCGTGCTGTGGAAGAAACACGCGAGCTCGCCACGTGCAGCGAATGACCAGCTCGCTGAATACGCTGCATGCTGCCCCCACGTTGTCGCTATTTGCGACGACATTGTCACCGATTTGAAGGCTCTGTCCTCAGGTACGCTCTCTGCGAATTTGTTCCTGACCTTCCCTTTTGATCATAAACTTACTTGTCTTCTTCTTGATGTAGATGAACGCAATGAAGTCCATCTACTCCTCGACCAGTTCCGACGATACAAGACCGACTTGATGACATTCCGAAACCCTTTGTAAACGAGACACGCAACCGAGCAGCGACGCCGCGAATGAGTTGCAGGCCAGGACAAGACAGACTGAGGCTGCTACTGTAAAAGAGCTCATCATCTGAAGCGCTCATGGACACATGCCATGGGTCCATTCACTGAATGGAGAAGGCTCTGGCACTCGCGAAAAAAGAAATGACAGATAATAATTACGTTTTTGCGGAGTGTCTGCACTCGGCGGAATGCGAAAGGTATGATACGCTGGCTTCCGAGGCTCCGTCGTTCCTCACCAGCCCGTTCTGTATGTGAAGTTAGAATCGTTGGAGGCGCAGTTTGAGGTGCAAGCACCCGGCGTTCATAAGCTCCTCTTCGATCCCTCCATCCACGCTACGCTTGCGGCCGACTCCGACGGATCGCGCAGTTTCTTTGACCATGGTGCCGAGTCCCTTGATCGGTCGGTACACGACGCCGGCGACGCCGATGCCCACGCCTTTTGCGAAGCCCTCCAGCCCGTTCTCCTTGGCGCCCTTGATCGGATCCTTCCAGACGCCCGTGATGCCGCGGTACAAGCCCTTGGTCATGCCCTCGGCGCCCGCAACCATGTGCTCGCCGAAGTTGCGCGCCCAGATGCGTGGCATGAGCACCGGGTACACGGCGTCGATCTCGTCTTTGGCCTGTTGGCGCTGCTGCTCTCCTCCTGCCTCCGATGGTGACGCCTGGAGCAGCGGCGCGAGCGTCTCAGCGTCGACCACGACGCTCCCCATTGGCCGATCGCTCGAGATGGTGTTGTAATCGTAGATCTCGGCCACGAGCGGCGACGAGCCGTCCCACGACAGCATCAGCGTCTCGTTCCAGCGCGGGTTCACGTCGTTGTGGACGCGCTTGCTCGAGATGGTCTGCTCGCCCAGCCGGAAGATCACGTACGGGTCCGACTTGTCGTTGATGTCCATGCCCGCGAGCTCCATGCCCTCGAGCAGCTCGATCACGAGCACGCCCACGTACTCGACCATGCCCGCGGCCGCCGCCGTCGCGGGCGTTGGCGACACCATGGCGGGCGCGCCGCCGCCCGACGACGACGTTGGCGAGAAGAGCCCCGGCAGGCTGCGGCGCGTGGTGCCCACAAGCCCGCCCGCGAGCGAGAGCAGAGTGCTCTTCTTGCGGTCGCCTGTGGGCGCGGCGCCCTTGGCGGGGTTGCCGCCGCCAGTGTCGCGCACGGGCGAGTTGGCCGACGAGCAATAGGACGACGAGGACGACTGGACGGCCTGCTTGCGCGTCTTGCCCAGGCTCGCGCGGAAGAGCTCGTCCTCGTACTTGGCGCGGATGTAGCGCTCGCGCTCGCCGCGCGCCGTCTCGGCGTGGGGCTTGGGGTACGCGTCCGGCACGCAATACTCGAGCGTCTCGTTCAGCGCGTCGTTACCCTTAGTCTCGATGAGCTTGACTTGCGCGTCCTAGGGTACACGAGAAACGACGAGGTGAGACCTTCGTTAAAATACGTGAGACCGTCGCGGGCCAAAGTCTCACCGTCCACTTGTCGAGCGTGCAGCTGAGCACGAAGGAGACGTGGACGCCCAGCGAGCGGTGCACACCGGCGCACTGCGTGCAGATGAAGCCGCCGTGTGCGACCGCCGCCCATCTGTGGTCAAGCGCAGGAAATACCCGTAGCCGCATCAGTGATCCCAGAGGGAAAAAGATCACCACAGGCATACACAGACGTACTTTGGCGAGGGCGCGTTGCAGTCGGCGCAGCACGCGTTCTCGGGGCGCTGCAGCGCCTCGGCGAGCCGCTGCTTGACCGTGGCCTCGGTGCTCTCGTCCACCTCCAGCACGTTCGTCGCGCTATCTGCGGAAACAACGGCACATTGTCTCGCGTGAGAACGAATAAGATCATGAAAGCGCACGTTTAATTGATACCTTGGTTGCTGCGCGGGTCGGCGCCGTCCGCGAGGTCCCGCGGCGACAGCGAGAGCCGCATCATGGCCGACGACGACGGGCTGCTGGCCACGCGCGCGTGGCTCTGGTTCTCGCTCATGGCGAGGATCGGCTTGGATACAGAGGCGCCGGAGTAAGATGGCGTGTGGGCACAGCGCTGGCACGGCGCTGGCACGGAGCTGGCACGGAGCGACGAAGAGGCCACCGGCAGCGTCCCATGAAATGGCGCGGTCGACGGGTCGGTCAGTCCTTGGCGTCTGCGGGAAAAAAACTGACATGCGGAACGTTTATGCTGAATGATTGGTGGAAATAAGGACGCAAATAAGACCACTGGCCAATCCGTATCGACGTAAATGAGTTTTTTCCCTCACTTTTGGATCATCTTTCAACATGAGATCTAACTTTGAAAATGAGTTACTCGATGGGCATCCTCGTTCCTGTGAATCTCCAGTCGGCGAGCAGGAGCTCATCTTGTGGGCGCCGCGCGCGCGCCAGCGATTCGAGGCCGAGGCGCCGCAGGTCGCTGGCGCCCAAGGGCGGCTTCCTGAGCACCGACGAGGTAAATGGTCTCAAAGTCGTTGTAGGTGACCTGAGTGGGGCAAGCGCGACCTCGTTAGTCGACAGACCAGACTCACTGGCGACGTGACTCTGCTGAACAACATACACGTCCGTCGCCGTCGCGGTCGGCCTCGCGGAAGAGCTCGAAGATCGTCCTCTGTGACATGTGCGGCGCCACGCTCGCGCACGCCGCCGCGAAGCTCGCGCGCGAGATGAAGCCCTGTGCGCGCAGGTCGAACGCCTTGAAGCTGCGCCGCACGAGCTCGAGCAAATCGGTCTTCAGCACGCGCGGCAAAAGCGCGCTTACGAACGCGTCCTGCGTCACTTGGATCTGTTCGATCGAGTGGGCTGCGTGTGTTGATACAGTACTCTCGTCAGGAGGAGGCGCTTGGTGACGAGCGGCCTTCTGCACACGCACCGTTCGCGTCCAGCACGTGGCTGAACATTTGAGCGAGAACTAACTGGAAGAATATGAGATTGGCCTCCCTGCAGATCTACTAAACATACCCCCACGGACAGCAGCGCACCTTGGACGCGCGGATCCCGAGCGCTGCGGCCACAGCGCACTTGAGGTCCCAAAGGTCCAGCAGGCCTTCACCAACGTCCCCGCACCGTCAGTAACCGTACCCTCCAGGGCGGCCCATGTGCGTACCCTCACGTACCCCGTCGCCTCGCATCCGCAAACGCAAAGCACTCGCGCAGGAACGCGCGCTGCCGCGCCTCCATCTCCAGTTCCTCGCCTAGTGCCCGACGCTTGAAGATCCGGATGTCGTGGATCTATATCTTTTGCGTGTACACTGCCTCCTTGAACCTTTCATAACGAATAGTAATCTGGAAATGTATGCTCTCTTGAGAACCCGCGCTGGTCCATGTCGCTGTACGTCCTCTGAAACCCGATACCAGTGGTTTTGTGGGGCTCGTTCCCATCCGTTTTTTGGGCTGTTGTGTTCTCTGCGGAGAGCTCAGCCAGCGAGCGCATCAGCGGACAGGAAGCCTCCGACGCGGTTTCCGCTCCTCTCCTCCTCCCGTCGCACCGCCATGGCTCTGCGCGCCGCCGCCCGCTCGCTGCTCGCGCGCCGCGCCGCTGCCCCGGCGTCCGCGTCCTGCGCGCGCGGCGTGCGCTCGATCGCGACCACCTCGGGCCGCGCGTTCATGTCCACCAGCAGCGAGATCTTCGCGGCGCCGGCGTTCCCCGTCAAGTCGGCCTACGGCTTCGAGGGCACAGACCCGGCCGTGTGGCTCGAGAAGTACAGCAAGGCCGAGCCGGCCGACCTGTGGCTCGTGGGCGCATTCCCGCTGCAGGACGCCATGCGCCCGCTCGCCGAGGAGCCCGCCGAGTCGTCGGTGCTCGCGGCCGAGGAGCTCTGGGACACCTCGGGCATGCTCAGCGCGCTCTCGGACTATGTGCCGATGCGCGACGGCGCCGCGCGCGGCGTCGACGAGATGCTCCGCGAGATGGACACGGCGCACGGCTACTTTGCCGACAGCGTGCTCAAGAAGCGGCGAAAGAAGATGAACAAGCACAAGCACCGCAAGCGCAAGAAGGCGCTGCGCATGCGCACCAAGAAGAACTAGGCGCGCGTGCGCAGAAGGCCGGTAGGGAGACACGCACGCTGCGCACGCGGCCTATCCGCGAGTTGAAGGACCTGAACTGCTTTTTTGCGCCGGCACCCGTGAGTCGGCGTTCTCCCGCATTCTTCCTGACGATGGACGAGTAGACACCTGACCCTGATGCTCTTAGTGGCTTGTGTGAACGCTCCAGTAGAGTCTTGCAACGTTGGCGACGATCAGCGATGCTGGTATGGGGAACGGTGGGGCGTGCGTGGCTCGAGAGAAGATAGACACCGATAAACATGAGAAACAAGACAAATACAAGAAAAAAAACATACACACGACACCTTTGCTGCGTTGCCGTTGTGTCAATCAGTGGATGTACGTGTGCTCGCATGACTAGCAGTGGTAGAGGTGGTGGACTTGTCGAGACGAGACGAGCGGGTACTGTGACGCGACGTGACACATGACAATCCTAAGACGGCTTGGCACAAGCGACTCTTCGGCTGAGTTCGCCTGTTGAGGCTACCGCTCGACAGAGGTCGTCTTCGCCCAAGAAATTCGCAGTGAAAGATGCTGCGAAAGCTCGGGTCTCCTCGCAAGGGAAGCCGGTTCGCGGCAACGACACACCCGCCCGCGCAAGAGCTCAGGTGCGTGGAAGTGACGGCCATGCTAATGCTCGTCTCGGCTCATGTCTCGTCCTTATCAGTGCGGTTGGCGGTGGGCCATCGGCGCCACAGGCGGGCAACGCCGCGCCCACATCCCCTAATGGGTCTCCGACTAAAAAACGCTTGAGTCTCTGGAGCAAGAAATCGCCGGCGTCGCCAGCGGAGGCATCGACACCCGACTCGGCAGCATCAGCGCCGAAGGGGGGAGAAGCAGCCTCGAGTAACGCCGAGCCGAAAGCTCTTGGGTCGATCGAAGAGCATCACAATGACGAGAAGCTAAAACAATTGCCCATTGAGGCTGCCCGGGAGAAACCAAGCCCGCTCGTACGCTCACCACGAGGCGGTCCGATCGATAAAGATGGGGACGCGAAGCCGCTCCAAGCTGAGGCGAAACCAACTCCACTTGTACGCTCACCACGAGGCGGCCAAATTGATAACGATGGGGACGCAAAGCCACTTCAAGCTCCGTCGGAAGCGAAGAAGAAACCACGTACGAAGCGCGATTCACTTGGACTCAAGGGCTTGATGGCGAAGAGGGAGAAAGCAGACGCGCCGCGAGACACGAAACCAGAACAGTCTGCGAGTCCAGGAGCCGATTCACCTTCGCGAGTCCGAGACGAAGGCGGATCAGCGACCAAAAAGAAGCCAAACGAGGAGGCTTCGGACCCTCCACTATCTGCAATTCGGAGAAAGCCTCGTGCGTCCATCGATGATCGAGGCTTGGAGATCCCTACGACTGCAACGATCAGAGATGCGACATCGATTTTGACTCGCAAGTCGGTCACTCGGATGGACGGCGTGCCGCCCATGCAGCAGCCGGAAGTCCACATCATCGGAGAGATCGTCGGTGGAGACGGCTTTGGCAAGCCGAGCGACGGCTACTGCTGCAAGTGGAGCGTCGACTATGGGAACCAATGGATCCACGTTGCTGGAGACCAGGTTGGACAGACGCAGATCGACTACTCGGATTCACTCGCGCCGGACGAAGGCTCCGTGGTGTGGGCCCACCCCATTGATCTCCATTTCGCGACGACGGCGCTGCACGGCTGGCCAAAGTTGCTTCTTCAAGTGTGGCGTGTCGACCCACACATGAAGATGAATGTCGTCGGGTACGGTTTCGTTCACTTGCCGTTCAGACCGGGGCATCACTGCTTGACCGTGTCGATGTGGCGGCCGATGGGGAGTTCGAAAGAAGAGCTTGGTGCAGCACTGCTTGGACATACGCCGGAACTCTTGACGGACGAGGTGCTCTTCAACACAGCTTGGGCCGACCGGTGTCGACTGAAGACGATTGCTACGGGACGAGTTCGCGTTAGCATTGGCATCATCATTCGTAATTTTGACGCAGGGGTTGCTCAGATGGACATGTAACGTAAAAGAACACTATGCAATTAGCTCTATGCACACTCCCCTTTGACGCGAGTGTGCAAACACTACCTCAACAAAACCTATGCTGCATTCTGAACCATCAAGCCTGTCGGCGTGGACATGGCGATTATTGAAGCTCGTCGAGCTTGCTTGTTCGTAATTCCAAAACGAGTCGAGAGAGCAACAGCGGATTCCCGTTGAGACGGGTGATGGCTTGATGTTTCGCTATCACCTCGTGTGACAGACTCGGAAGAGCTGACAAGCAAGCGACTTTAGAAGATAAGCTTATACTGGGCCGATCATGCACACAGCTCACCTTGCTTGAGCCTCTCTTGCTCGAGGCAAGCTTTGGCCATCGACAAGAAGACAGTCGCCGTATCGTTGGTCGACAGTTCTTTCAGCTGGATGGTGCTCTCCTCAACGATCTTGGAGTGTATGTTGATGGTCATGAATTGTCTCATCGTGATCAAAATCTAAGTCATCAGGAACACACCATCAGCTCATGAGGTCGAGCGTGCCGTTTGCCACGTCGAAACTTACTTGTACGGTCGGGTATGCTTGAACCGTCTTGACGATGAAGTCACGGAACTGGGCCGCGCTCAGCCTGTCGCAGCCGTCCAATACGACGAGCGTGGTGCTAGTGGTGTCCGTTGTTGATTTGGGGTGAAGGAGTTGGAGCAGCTCGTCGATCTCGTTCTGGATTCTGCGAGTTACCCGCTGGCGCTTGTCTTCCGAGTCGGCCATCTCGTCGGTCCACCCAAGTGGACTTCTTGTAGCACTCTCCCTTCCGTTTGAAAACGAAGCTTCGACGTCGAAAAAATGGACACCATCCTTGTACCACCGCCGATCGGTAGCGTACTTGGCCACGTAAACAGAAGTCGAAGATTTGCCCACACCTTTGCCTCCCTGAAGACTGCAAACTTGAACCTTGCTTTTACGAAGCGCTCCTATGACCTAAGGCAGAATCGTCTCAAGAGGTGAGGTGGAAACATACAAGTTGATGACACAGTACACATACCTCTCCGATAACTTCTTCTTGAGGCAAAAAGTAAGGGGGAAGCGAAGGGATCAGCAACGCGTTCAAGGTCGGAAGGCTTGATCGTATGCGATTGCTGTCTAGCTTCTTAGGAATTTCTCCGATCAAAACGTCGTGGTTCACACCGCCGGGGAGAATACCGCAGAGGCAGTCGTTCGTCGTAGCAATTGCGTCACCAAGCGCTGCACGTCTTGCCAGCGCGTGACCTTCTCCAATCGTACAACCTTTGAGCAAGCTCGCAAATAGAGATCTACCAGGTGTCTGGGTTAGGGACGAGTGCTTCCAATTCCTAAGACAAGCACTAACCTCAGATAGCTCACAGACTTGGGGCGGGTTCGACTGGATGAGTTGACGAAAATGACATGGTCTATACCAGCGTCCACAAATGCTTGAGCTAATAACGAGAACGTTGTACGTCAGTGAGCAGTGCGCGATGGTTGTTTTATCTGACTTCGAATTACCTGTTGCCACGCTTTTCGCAAATACGATCGCCAACATGGGTTTGCATCCGTCTAGACGAATCATCACGATGAGCTAAGACAAACACCTTACGAACCCAAGCACCGATCATGTAGCCTATACCTTCACCGACTGCCGCGGACAGCTCCGCTATATCCACATAAGCTGGCATCCCCGCGTTGTCCTCGACGAGGATTTTATTGGACTCACTCCCGCCTAATAAGCAGCAGCGGTTGGTTAGTGGGGTACTATAAGACCCGGATGACGACACTTACCCGCGTAGATGAAAATACGTTTCGCGTTTTGTACGGCGGCAAACATAGCGTCCTTTGTGGCGCATTCATATGTGACCTGCGACCAAGCGAAATCGTCAGCCTCGCTGTGCGCATTTCCGTGTCGTATGAGGTACTTTACCGCAAGCCGTTCAACTGGTCCAAGTGCTGCCATCGCAGCGGAGAGCTCGTCACGATATCCGCGCGATTGTTGTCGTGGCGACTCAGAGACAGCAAAAAACGGATCGGCGATCAAAATTTCCTGTTCAAGCAGCACGGTCAGTCACAGATCACGAATAGCACACTCACTTCACCTTACAGCTCGGATAGTCGGGAACTTCATCTTCTTTCGAGGGGGTGAGAAAGGGAGACCAAATGGATTGGATGCTCCAGTTGTCCTCGGCTTTCGAGCAAGATGTGCTTTGCTGGCCGATGCTTTACCTCGAGCGATACGGGGGGATCGTCTCGATGGGGTGATTGGTGTTCTTGACTTTAGCGGGGCTGCAGGTGGATGCTGGACGATAAGGGTGTACGCTAAGGAAATATCGCCCTGCACATCACAGAAGAGCTAAGCAATCCATAGAACAGCGCATACCCTCGCATGTCCGACTTACCGAGTGATTCCTGATCTTGAGTAGCGTGACTGTGTCGCCGACGTGGAGCTCTCTCTGCTCTTGGTTCTTCATCGGGCGGCCGTTCACGTCAAGGCCGTTCGTACTTGTGTTCTCGACAATCACTGTGTATTGCTTCGATGAATCCTTGGAGTCCGATCGCGAAACGTGGAATACACAATGCCGCCGACTCAGATGAAACGTTTCACACCCTCGGATCTTGTCCCCAAACACTGGGTAGAAGTGATCGCGACCCAATATGACCGGGTCCGGGCTCACTTTCAACGCCAAACAGTAAGCTCCCATTTCCTTGAGCTTCTTCTCTTCTTGTTCACTCAACATGTTCGCAAAACCTGGAGCAAGGTGCATTAGCACCTGAGATGACGGCGCGGGCTTTTCTTCATCCTCCAGCAAGTGGTCTGGAATATCGTGAACTGAGAGGTTGTTCAGCTTGTCTTGCGAAAGAGAGATCTCATTCTCCATAGAAAACTCCTCATCGCTGGAGCACTGGTCCGAGTCAGCTGCACTGAACGCGATGCCAACCTCAGATTTCACAACTGGCTCGACAATCGCCGTTATTGCAGGTGTGGAGGGTGCGCTCGACGGCGGAGCCTGGAGAGTGCTTTCAATGGGCATTGTCGAAGTTGGCGCTCGCCACGAGGAGAAGGGTCTTGATCCATTCATGAACGGCTTGCCAAGTGAAGGGAAACTTGGGGCTCGTCGCGGACCAGAGTCAACGCGCGAAGGATCCTTCGGCGACAAAAACTGAGAAAGCTGCCAAAATCTCAGCGTTAGTGTGCAGTAAGGCAACCATATCCGACGCGTAAACGTACCGCTGGTAAATGTGGTGGCTGCAATCGCGGGGTGCTATGCGGTGTTCCATGCAGAGTCCTCTTCGCCACCGGCTTCAACACGCGGGCCTTGTTCTCCTTTTGCTCGAGTGTCCCTGGCTCCAGTCGGAAGCCGTCCAACTGGGACGTCGAGAACGACGCGACGGCTGCTCCATTCGGCATGAAAGGGTTGGCGCTGCCGGCCTTCTGGAGCGGCTCGCTCATGAGCATGGGTGGACCGGGCGATCCTCCGAGCGGCGCCAGCACGTCACGGCTAAGCGCGTTATGCGGCAAAGGCGCGCCAAGCGGCTCTTCCGCGTGGCCCACTGCGTTCGCGACGCGCCGACTCTTGAGTAATTGGCTGATCTGGTGGCCGCTGTGCACGTCGGCGCTCGAGATGCCGATGAGCGACGAGCGGCGGCTGCTCTCGCCGCCCTCGGACCCGCGCTCGCCGTCGCCGCTGTCCTCGAACGGGTACATATACGCGCCGTGTGGCTCAAAGTCGTCGTGGCCGCGCTTGCGCCGCGCACTGCTCGGCGGCGCGTTCACCGCGCCGTTCGCGAGCGACACGTCCATACTCGTTGCGCGTGGGTACAGAACGCAGGAAGGCGGAGAAGACTGGGGAAGCGCGTGTGGGGCACTCGGTCGTGGGGCCAGGCCTTCGTCTGGGTCGTTCTCCGCGCTCTGGTTCTCCTTTGCTCGTTGTCGACGGCGTCCCGCGGATGATTATCCCTGCCGCTTCGTCGTCGTCTGCTTTCCCCTCGGAACCGAGTTTTCGCCCGCTCAGTTCGCTGTGGGGGATGAGTGAGCATGCCCCCAAAAGGCGGGTGGGAAAGCGAAGAACGCCAAGCAACTTCAACAGAATAATTGGTATCAGGGCGGTGGTGCGCCCGAAAAACCCGGATTTTGAGGTGAAAGCCATGAGCCAGTGTCCGTATACAAAGGGTTAGTCTATGTTTATATATTCATAAATACCCTCCGAATACTATACGAACACGACTGATTTCCCCTTGGGATAGTGTGAATCCATCGAAAAGTCGTGGGCGCGAGGTCCTCCCCTCTTTCCCCCTCCCCTCTCGCTCCTGGAGCTTTTTTGGCGGAGGGAACGAGGAGCTGTCCGGCAAAGGACACCCACGCACCTGCCTACCCGCTGGGTCAGAACGGAGTCCTCTATAGCTGCATGCAGAAATGGCCGGCGCTGTTATTCTAAACACTGGGTGAAAAGCGTGATGACAAACGCCATACGCTGTGAGCATAGAGACGTCCTGGCAACGCCACGGCGAGAGATGAGGAAAAGCGTGGGCTCCCCAGTGCATGAGGCGACATCAGTGGCTTACGAACGAGAGTGAACGTAATTGGGGGGCTGATGGCGTGAGGAGGAGGGCTGCGGATGTCGCGTACGCCCCCGAAGCGTCGCGGGCGATGAGAGCACGGTATAGTGGATCCAAGAGAGTGTTCGGACAAAGGCACCACTACTACTGCTCGCGGACGCTGCCGTGGTTTGGGCGCGTCAGCATGTTCACACCTCTGGACAGTCGCCTGCCTGTGCTGGATCGGCCAGCGAGAAGCGCAGTATTTTTGCGCGCTCGGTTTCGTATTACAACCTTCCACGCCCTCACCACACCACCCGATATACGCTGCTGGACGACACAGCGAATCGGCCCGGTGGACGTCAGCTTTTTGAGCGTCGAACGGCAACGGCCTCCGCCAGAAAAGCCAGGCAGGTCTCTTGGGTCGCTGACGCAGAGGGAGGAGGGGCACGAAGCGTCACCGGCAGTTCGTCGGCGACAGCCCAACTTCACTTCGATGTCACTGCAATGCTACCCGATATAGTGTCGTACTGAGATAACGTTTTCTCGCGGCACGCATCCCCCAGATGAGTGACCACCGCCCTTGTCACCAGTGACCGCTTGGACCAGAACCAAGAAGCGAGAGGAACAGGGGAACCATGTCCAAGCGCAAGCTCGCGGAGGAGGAGAATGACGAGCGCCACATCATGCGCATCATGCCGCTGGGCGCCGGCAACGAGGTGGGTCGCTCGTGCATCATCCTCAAGTTCAAGGGCAAGACCATCATGCTCGACTGCGGCGTGCACCCGGGGTACTCGGGCCACGGCAGCTTGCCGTTCTTCGACGGCGTCGAGGCCGAGGAGATCGACCTGCTGCTCATCACGCACTTCCACATCGACCACGTGGCGGCGCTGCCGCACTTTACGGAGAAGACCAACTTCAAGGGCCGCGTGTTCATGACGCACCCGACCAAGGCCGTGATGCAGATGATGCTCCGCGATTTCCTGCGCGTGAGCAACATCTCGGTGGACGACCAGATCTATGACGACAAGGACCTGAACAACTGCGTCGCTAAGGTGCGTTCTGAGTAGTCCCCCCCTGCGGATGGTTGTGTCTCATGGTAGCGGCTCACTGATGTCTGTGATCACCCTGATGTAGGTTGAAATCATCGACTTCCACCAGGAGAAGACCATCAACGGTATCAAGTTCACGCCATACAACGCCGGCCACGTGCTTGGCGCGTGCATGTACTTGATCGAGATTGGCGGCGTCAAAGTTCTTTACACGGGCGATTACTCGCTGGAGAACGACCGCCACTTGATGGCGGCCGAGCTGCCGGCGTGCTCGCCGGATGTGCTGATCGTCGAGTCAACATACGGCGTGCAAGTGCACCAGTCCGTGATTGAGCGCGAAGGACGCTTCACGGGCCAAGTGGAGGCGGTCGTCCGCCGTGGTGGCCGATGCCTGATCCCCGTGTTTGCGCTCGGCCGTACGCAGGAGCTGCTGCTCATCCTCGACGAGCACTGGCAGGCGCATCCAGACCTCCAGGACATCCCGATCTACTTCGCGTCCAAGCTCGCGGCCAAGGCTCTTCGCGTCTATCAGACGTACATCAATATGATGAACGACCGTATCCGTAAGCAGATCGCGATCTCGAACCCTTTTCAGTTCGAGCACATTTCGAACCTCAAGAGCATGGACGACTTTGACGACTCGGGTCCGTCTGTCGTCATGGCCAGTCCGGGTATGCTTCAAAGCGGTGTCTCTCGCCAGCTTTTCGAGCGCTGGTGCTCCGACAAGCGCAACGCCTGTATCATTCCGGGTTACGTGGTGGAAGGAACGCTCGCGAAGAAGGTCCTCTCGGAACCGACTGAGATCGTGGCGCTCGACGGACGTATCTTGCCGATGAACTGTACTGTCGAGTACATTTCGTTCTCAGCGCATGCTGACTTCGTCGGCACGAGTGGTTTCGTGGAAAACCTGGTTCCTCCGAACATTGTGCTTGTTCACGGTGAGAAGAACGAGATGATGCGTCTCAAGTCGGCTCTGCTTAAGAAGTTCCATGACCCGAAGGTGTACAAGCCCAACATCTTTACACCGGCGAACATGCAAGAGACAGTGCTTGAGTTCAAGGGTGAAAAGATCGCCAAGGCGATTGGTGGTCTCGCCAGTGAGCAGCCGCAGCAGGGTCGGGTGATTTCAGGTTTGCTCGTCGAGCAGGATTCGCAGACGCACGTGATGTTCAAGGAGGACCTCTCGACCTACACCAAGCTCATCAGCGGCTCGATCACGCAGCGTCAACATGTGCCGTTCCCCGTCCAATCCTTCGAGGTCCTGCGCAACTTTATCCATCAGATGTACGAAGAGGTCGTGTACTTGGAGAAGGAGTCGCGAGTGGTTGTGTGCAAGCAAGTCGTCGTCACGAAGACCCCGCCTGATCGCATTTTGTTGGAGTGGACGTCAACGCCAACGGCCGATATGATCGCGGATTCGATGATCGCCCTCGCTATGCATGCCCAGGCTAGTCCTGCTGGGTTCAAATTGAGCGGTCATCCTACAGCCGCATGCCCGCATGACCACTCGAAGAAGAGCGTCCACTCTCACGACGGGCACGAGCATGACCCTGGCCACGATCACGAAGATGAAACCATGAAAGAGGAAGCGGTTGAAACTGAGAAGGTCAAGCCTGAAGCTGAGGAGACTGAAGCCGTGATTGATGAATCCGAGAAGCTGGAAGAAGTCCCTGCCGCGGAAGCGTCGCTGCCGGAAGAGCTGTTGGAGACTCCGTCTGAGTTAGAAAAGGCCGCCAAGGAACTCGGCGAGCAGGATCAGGAGGCGCTTAACTTGCTCATCATCTATCGCCTACTGAAGGACCAGTACGGCGACGTCGACTTGGACTTCGAGACGAACAAGATCCACATTACGACGCCGAGTGGGATTAGTGCCATGATCGACAATGTCGCACAAGTGATCGAGTGTTCAGACGAGGCGCTCACGGACAAGCTGCGTGCAACGATCGAGCGCATCGAGAACGCGATGCGGCCCATTAGCTCTGACTGATGAGGACAACGCGTCAACATTCCACTGCTATCAACATTCCACTGCTATCACTGAAAATCGTTTTATTTGGAGCGTTTGTTTCTTCTCCCTTTGTTTGTGTTTCACTTTCCACGTGCCTACTATTCGTCATCTTTGTTGTTGTGGCCGTTCGCACGGGCAGCATCCTGCTCCTTCTTTAGCCTCGCTTGCAGCACCTCGTCCATGTTGAGCTCGGAGCCGTCGTTTGCGATCACAGGGTCCGTCAGCGCCTTGCGGTACCACGTCGAGAAACGGCCGTACAGATCACTCCGCTTCCGGACTTCCATTGTTGGATCAATCGGCACTTCGAGCTCCGCACCTTCGAACTTGCCGGGCTTAACCTGTCGGCGCGGGAGCGGGATCTCCTCGGGGAAATTCTGCGTCTCCGGATCGTAGCCGAAGCCCCGCAGCGGCAGGTTGGCAACGTTGAGAATGTGCTGGAACTGTTCGTCCGTGTAGTGCTTGAACGAAGCACCGATTTTGCCGCTTCGCGGCACATACGGACCCGAGTTTTCACCACTGGTTTCCATCACCTTGGCGATCCGGGCCTCCCATTCTGTGCCTTCAATGGACTTGCTGTTCGTCAAGAAGAGGAACACACGACGCAGTGTCTCAGCGCTGAACAGACAAACGGTCAGTGTCAGCGCGGAGGTTGCTGGATGGCGCAATCAATCAAACGCACCGATGGACAAGGAGGTCTTCGTATCGGACAATGATGATTGGGATGTCCACTTTGCTAGTCCAGTAGCGATGGAACTTCATCCACACGTCGATCTCGTTGCGCAGCATGCCGTCCCAGCGGTCCGCGAACCGTTCGTACTGGCTCTCGTGGAGGCTCTTGTTGTGCGAGTTGGTGAGCGTCATGTTGAAGTACGAGTCGATCGCATCCCACGGGTTGCGCACGACAAGGATCGCCTTCTGAATCTTGAACGGCTTGTAACCGACACGCTCCGGGAAGTGTGTCTTCACGAACCACACCGAGTCGTCCACGACGCCCTGCGTTGAGCCAAAACACACCAGTCGTTCAGTCCATGCGACCCACGGAAAGCGAGAGAAACCGCACAAATCGCACCTCTCCCTTCATGCCAAAGTCCTGGAGCTGCTGGCTCAGCGTGCGGTCCGGGCGCGTGTCACAGCCCGTGAACACGCCCGTGACTTTTTCGAGCAGCCCGCGCATGAGCGAGTTGCCCGACCGCGGGTAGCTCACGATCGCGATGTGCTCGCCGTTGTACTCGCCCGGCTCGAGCCAGCGCATGGTGTTCGTCTCCGATGGCGTCTCGGCGACGGCGTCGGCAGCTTCCTCCGTGTCCGGCGGTAGCGCCTGGTCGGTCGCCAGAGGCTCCACGGGTGCGCCCGCGGGAGTCGGCTCGAACGCCTGGTCGATTCTCGCGCTGGGCTCCATGGTCACGAGGAGGCGCTGGGAGACTTTGCGTAGAACGATGAAAAACGGGTTGTACTGGAGATTGATCTGCAGGCTGTTGGCAGAGAGCGAATGAATTCAAGATCCACAGCCGAGCTGGACGATGCGTTCGTTACGTACACGAGCCGCGGGAAGAAGAGTAGCAGGTGCAGGTAGAGCTTCACGAGATAGACACCGCCGTTCCAGACGCCCGGCATGGACCGCGCCGCGCGCTCGGTGGTGGTCGTCTCGGTAGTCGCGGAAGTCGCACTCGTCGTCGTCAGTCGACGACGCGCGCTTCGCTCGCCTGACGAGAGAGAGAGAGAGAGAGAACGCCGATCCTCGCCGCGTGATGCCCACGCGATTTTCTTTGGCAGGTCAACGACACCGTTCGTCGTCCTTACTACTGTGCTCCGCCACAATAGAAAACTGTTTTGAGTCCCGTCTCCTGTTGACCACACTACACTAGGCCCACTTCAAATACCGGTATAATCCCGGTTTTAGAATGTCACTGGCACGGGGGAATATTGTGCCCTGACTGCCGGACCCACATGCCCGGTCGGATGGGCGGTACAAGGGGAAACCGCCAGCTGGGGCATATCCAAGCCTCTACCGCGCTCCATGTGCCGCGTCTTGAAGGGCAACGCTTCCGTTCCTTCCGTGTCCATGTAAGCGCCGTACACGGTCACCGGCGCGATTGGCGTGGCCGTGCTCCGGCTGGCTCGTTGGTAATAACCTCCAGGCGTCCGCTCCGGAAGTCTCCCGACGCTCCAGCCCGCCGTCGTATGGTGGTCATCGTGCGCCCAGACGCCTTGGGAAACGCCGCAGTGGCTCGACGCGAAAGGCTGGGCGGCGCGCAGTACCCATATAACCATCGACTACTCTGTGCTTCTCCCTCGAAGCGACGGCACGACCCGCAGACGTCGCGCACGACGCACAAAGGAGCAGGATTTCGCGCGCTGGATACCGACCTGAAAGTCGTGAGCGTGGGCGCCTCCATTTGAAGATCTCACCACCTCGCAAGCAGCAGGACGGAGTAAGACCATGGCGAGACGTACGCGGACACGGTGTGCGATGGCGGCGGTGGCGCTGGTGCTCGTAGCGGCGACCGCGGCGCGCGCTGACGCGGACGTCGGCCGCCAGCGATGGCTACAGCAGTCGTCGTCTGCTGGTTCGAGTGGCTCGGGCGGCGACCTGCCACTTGAGGTGACGCCACCGCCACTTGTGCCCACTTCGGAGCCGACTACGCCCGTGCCGACGGAACCGACGGCAGAACCGACGACGGCACCAACGATTCCCCCGACGACGGCACCAACGATCCCCCCGACGACGGCACCAACTATTGACAACGGGGCCCCGACAACGGTGCCAACGATGCCCCCGACGACGGCGCCAACGGTAGCGCCGCCGTCACCGACACCCGTCGTTCGACCGCCCGGATCCCCGTCGACGCCCGACTTCGACCCCAACGGCGTGGCCATTACGCCTCCGGCAACCAGCGCACATGGCAACGCAAACGCTGGGGCGGCCACACGCACGCCTGCGCCCTCCAGCGGCTCAGCCCCTCCAACAGTCCGACCAGCAGTGAACGATGCGCCGCGAACCAGCGATACCCACGACGAGGACGACGAGGACGACGAGCGGGATACGTCGGAGAGCGGATCCGGGTCGTCTGCCAGCGGAAGCGACGACCGGTCATCGGACTTTTCCTCCTCTTCCTCGTCATCCTCGTCGTCGTCGTCGTCTTCTTCTACCTCCTCCTCCTCCTCGATCTCCATCCCACCGGTCGCTACACTGCCATCGGCATCCAGCGCATCGACGAGCGGCAGCAAGGGCGCGACGGACACCAGCGCGCCCTCTACGCCCCCAGTGTTGACCCGTCGACCACAGTCGGCGTTCCACAAGGCCGCGGCGTTCCTCTCCGTGGGCAGCGCGGTGCTGATCCTCGCGCTGCTGGTCGCGCTCCACGTGTTCGCGTTCGACGCGCCGTGGCTCAACTGGCCGCACGAGTGGCTCAGCGCCAACGGCTGGGAGCTGCTGCTCTTCATGGGCTACCTCCAGCAGATCTCGTCGCTCTCGCAAATGGAGCTGCTCAACATGCCGTCGTTTGCAGCGCAGTTCTCGGACGCGTTCGCGTGGTCCAACTTCCTCGTGCAGCGCACCACGATCCTCCACGACGACTTCGTGCGTCGTCTCGAGGCGACCTCGGCGGTGGCCACGGGTCTGAGCGCGTACGGAGACCGCGTGGGCATCGACGACTCGGATCTCGTGGTCAACGGCGTCGTCGGAATCGCGGTTGTGCTTGCGTGTCTGGGCGTCTTGTTCGCGTTGCTCATGCTGTGCGGCAAGAACGTGGCCGAAGACAAGTTTGATCTCGAGAGCTCGGTCGTCTCCCACGCGGCGCTGGTCGTCAACTCCGCGACGCGCCGCCGCGGCACGCTGTGGGTGCTGGGCTTTGGCGTCATTGTCTGGTTCGTCGGACTCTACCCGATCACCGCGCTCGCGAGCTTCGACCTCGAAACGCCGCACGCAAACGTCGCGCTCTCGGTTATCGTGCTGGTGCTGTTCTGTATCGTGGCGCTTGCGGGCTTTGCGTACGTCGTGATGACCAGAAGCGACGAGCAGCTCATGAGCATCAATTCGCTCAAGGTGTACGGCGCGCTGTACGCGGACCTCACGCAGGGCTTCCGGTGGTTCTTCCTGATCACGGCGCTCACGCAGATCGCGCTCGGGCTCTGCGTTGGCACGATCCGCGAGGAGTCCACGCAGCTCATGGTCGCTCTGATCATCGTCATCGGCTACCTCGTGACCGTGGTGCTGTGCTCGCCGTTCACGAGCCAGACCCCGCTCTTGCTGACCGCAGGCGTGTGCGTCGCCAAGATCGTCAACTACAGCGTCGCGTTCGCGTTCGTGTCGGACAAGCACGTGTCACTAGCGGGGCGCGACCGCGCCGGCGACGCGATCGTCGTGATCACCACGCTCGTGCTGCTGCTCTGGCTCACGCGCGTGCTCGTGATGCTCGCGACCTTCATCCGCCTGTACGCCGAGCGGCGCCACACCGAGGTGGACACGCCGGCGTACTACGGCGCGCGCGAGTCGATCAAGACGGGTGTGGCGCTCGAGACCAACCCGATCCTCGGCGGCTCGGGCGTGTACGTGACCATGATGATGACACCCGCGACCTCGCCCGGTCAGCGCCTCGGCAGTGAGTTTGGCGACTCGTTCGACGCCGCCGCGCCGCGCCGCACCGCGCGCATCGCGCAGTTGTAGCTGTAGACCAGTCGTCTGTGTGTGTAGTTTGTCGTACAGTAGCGTGTACTGCGGATCCAATCCGTGTGAACATAATAGAACCAACATTCAAAATGTGTATCCATTTCCCTCTGAACTTGAAGCTGGCTCAATGCAATAGTCCCCCCCCCCAGCGCGCTCTAATATGAGCACAACCGACTCATCACCCGACCGTTTTCCATCAATAGACGCATCCTCTATGGCTATTTCTGCAATTCCCAGATCCCATGCAAACAAACTTCCGGGCTTCTCCGCATTATCGAAGGAGCTTTCGCCCTCGCGCTCCTCCCCGACCCGCCCGACGGCGGCGCGGCCTCCTCTCCTCCTCTCCCCTCCGCTCCCCCCTCCCCTCCGCTCCTCCTCCTCTTCCTCCTCCTCCGCCGCTCCGCGATGCCGCACATGCGCTGGGACGCCGTGCGCGTCCAGGGCGCCGTGCCCACGATCAAGAACCACACGGCCACGCCCATCTCGCGCTGCGAGCTCCTCGTCTTCGGCGGCTACGACGGACGGCGCAACCACAACGCGCTCTACCTGTTCAACAGCACGGCGCGCTCGTGGACACCGCTGCAGGCGCCTTTTGTGCGTGGCGCGCCACCGGCGGGCCGCAACGGCCACACGGCCACGCTCGCGGAGCGCAAGCTCGTGATCATCGGCGGCTGGCTGGGCAGCGGGCCGCTCGCGGCCGACGACATGCACGTGCTCGCGCTCGAGCGCGACCACATGGCCTGGTCGCAGCCGCCCGTCGTGGGCAAGGCGCCCGGCCCGTGCAACATGCACACGGCCGACTACATCCCGCACTTGCGCAGCATCTTGGTGTTCCGCGGCGGCGACGGCCGCGAGTACCTCAACGACCTCCACGCGCTCCACGTGGACTCGATGGCGTGGACCCGCGTGGCCGCGACCGGCCGGCTGCCCGTGCCGCGCGCGAACCACAGCTCGACGGTCGTAGGCGGCGACCAGATCGTGGTGTTTGGCGGCTGGGACGGCCAGCGGCGGCTCAACGACATCCACGTGCTGGACACGCGGCGCATGGTCTGGTCGTCGGTCGAAGTGCACAGCGCGCTGCCGCACCCGCGCGCGGGCATGACGTTCACCCGCCACCGCGACCGCGTGTTCCTCTTTGGCGGCTCGGGCCCGTCGGCCAAGTGCTACAACGACCTCCACATCTACGACCCGCAGGAGACGCGCTGGGTGGACGTCGCGGCGCTGCCCGACGAGCAGCAGCTCGGCGCCATGGCCGCCGCGATCCTCGAGGAGGACGAGGACGAGGACGACGACGACTGCAACGACGACACGGAGAACGAGGGGCTCGCGCCGAGCCCGCAGGAGAGCCAGCGATATGGGCTCGCGTACGCCGAGTACGGCGCCGGCCACGGGAGCGGCAGTGGTGGAAGCAGCAGCAGTATGTTTGATGAGTACTACGCCGACTCGCCGCATGGCTTTGCGAACCCGAACGACATCCACACGCACCACCACCGCGACCAGGTCGTGGTCGTCGGCGTGGGGCCCGGCCAGCGCGCCGGCCACACGTGCTCGGTGCTCGAGGACCGCAAGCTTTTCGTCTTTGGCGGCTCGTGCGGCAACGACTACCTGAACGACTTTTTCGTGCTCGACACGGACCCGGCGCCGCGCGCGACCATCTCGAGCGCGGCCTCGCCGCTCCAGTTGCTGCAGCAGTCGCTGCGCCACTTTGTCAACAGCGAAGAGTTCTCGGACATTTCGTTTCTCGTCGAGGGCCGCGTGGTGTACGCGCACAAGATCATTCTGTCGCTACTCAGCGAACGGTTCCGCGGCATGTTTTCCGGCGGCTTCCGCGAGTCCCACGAGGCGCAGATCGTGGTGCCCGAGATCCGGTACGTCGTGTTTGTGCGCATGCTCGAGTACCTGTACTCTGGCGCGTGCCTCGAGTACGAGGACGGCGACGAGGACGGCGATCTCTTTGACGGGGACGAGCACGCGGCAAGTGGGCGCAGTGCGGGCGCGACGTACAGCTTTTACGGCGGCGACGACGAGAGCAAGCGGCTCTCGAACGGCAACGACGCCGCGCGCAGCTCGCAGTGCCTGCCGTACTATGAGCACTCGCAGCAGGACGCGGACGGCGCGCAGCGGAGACGCTCGAGCGTCGGCGTCGGTGTTGGCGGGCACATGGCCGTGACCCCGCCACCCGTGCGGCCAGCGTGGCATCCGTCGCTATCCGCGGGCAGCTTTGATCTGGACGTACTGCTGGAGCTGCTCGTCGTGGCCGACCAGTTCATGCTGGACCACCTGAAGCAGCACTGCGAGCGCGCGCTGCAGCACGCCGTGGACGTCGACAGCGTCGGCGACATCCTCGCGGCCGCGAACGAGAGCAACGCGCCGCAGCTCAAGGCCATTTGCATGCACTTTCTGCGAAACCACGAGATCCAGTGGGTCGAACAAGGCCAAGAGGGGGACGAGGATGACAACGACAATGACTGCTTTGACGATCAGGAAGACGACGGCGCCGAGCGGATCGACGACTGCGAGCGGCGACTCACAGGGCCGTGTGATTTGTAAACCGCCGTGTGGGTCGTCGGGGTCACCTGCGAGATATTTAACGTTGTGCTGGTCTCTCGAGCTCTTGATGTATTATGAGGGAGACCTACAAACCACTCCAGTGCATGTACTTCCGTATGTATTGGGCAACAAACCAACTAACCACAGGATCGATGAATAAAGATGCAAACAATCAGCAGAAAGGGTGCGTTCACTTCTTGGTGACGACATACTAGTACCGGAACGGCGAGCGAATGGGCCGACTTGCGAGGTTGGGCACGGGCGACTCCACTTCGGAAACTGAACTGCTCGCGTCCCAGTGCGAGCGGTGGAGGTAGCCGGCTGGTGGAATTCCCGCAGCCTCCCCAACATGACACACATTCGGAGGAAGCGTGTACGTATCCGTGCCATCGTGATGTCCGTCTTCGTCCACCAGAGCAGGGGCGGTCGTAACGACACCTTTGCTTGACCACATGCGGAGCACATACACGCCCGCTAGGAACTGGCGAAAGAGTATCGCCAGGACAACGATGAAGTTGACGAAGACGAGCACGTTTGCGTGGACTCCGCGCATTTCCGTTGGCATCGCGTTGATCGTCACAAATGACGTTGCGAGCATCAAGTTTACCATGCGAAGAACCATCAACGCGCCGACGAAAATATTCACGACAACTTGATGGTATGGCCGCACGACGATCAAGCCCACAACGTATCCACTGTGAAGAACCAACTGTGCGATGAGTTGGTTCTGGCCTTCGTCGATGGCTCCCACTGACACGCCAGTGGCCATCTGAAACAGTACCAAGAGACCGAAGAAGAAGCGAGCGTTTCGCCTGGAATCAGCATAGAGAGTGCCAAACACCGCCACATAGCGGTAATCCATGGCATCATCCGGTCGGATGAGCTGGACACGTCGGATCAAGACGATCATACCACCGAGCACAACGAAGACGAGGTTGAAGAGAATGATCCACACATCACCGTTGATCGAGTACTTGAGCTGCATGCGTAGCTCGTACGAGGACGTGGCGCTCAATGGATGCGCACCCAACATCCACACAGCAGTCACCAATCCGAGAATCGCTAAGGCGAAGCCGTGAACACGACGACCGATCATGTTGCTTCTCGTCGAGCAGCACCGCTGCGACAAAAGCGCAAGGAAAAAACTTGCCACGACGATTGCGACCACAATGAAGAAACATCGGGTGGTGTACGCGAGCAGCTTTCCCTCTTGAATACCAAGTCGATCCGCGTACGACACCATTCCCGTCAGGATCGTGAAGTCAAGATGACGTGTGATGCTACTGTTCGTTGAGCCAACGTTGAAGTTCGTCCATGCAAACGAGTCCGTGAAGTCTAGGACGAAGTGCGGTGCCTTCGTCAGATCCATCATGGAAATTGACCCAAGATGCTGGAAGTACGTGAAGACTACAAGCAGCTCCCACGCGTTCGGTGACAACCAAGCGCCAATCGTATCAACTCCCGAGACGCCTCGACGACGTGGCAGCCAGTGTGGCGCGCATAATGCGAGCAGCTGGAAAAGAAGCAGCAGTGATGTGATCGCCTTCGTGACGCCGCCACACAGGCACTGCATAATTTCCTGTGTGGTGCGAGCCAACAATGACACTTGGACGTCAGCCCCCGGAACGACTTGGTCACGGTTTCGGCCTCCAACGATGACGTTTGGTCCTTGATCACTATTCACTGCGCGACCGTCTTGACTTCCACTCGCAACTTCTTCGAAACTTGGTGGCTTCGACACTGGTGGCTTTTGGGATTTATCTCGCTTGTAACGTTCGAATACGAGCTGGTTGGCCCCGTCGTCGATAATGATGGCGTCGTCAGTCACCTTCACTTGAACCTGATGGCGTTGTGCTTGGTCAGTCTGAGCCACAACTGTGACGCGAGGTGTCTTCTGCGAGGTTGCTGGAGGTTGCGCAGACGTGTGTTGTACCTCTTCACTCTCGGCACCGTGTTCTCCGTTCATGCTTTGAGATGGCGGAGGCGATTGCCCGTTCACATTGGAAACTGTGGTCGAGGGAGATTTCGTCTTCGATATGTTTGCTGGTGGAGGAGTAGTCTTCGTGGCAGACTTCGTTGGCGACGGCGACTTCGTGGCTGGTGCCGGCTTCGACGCCGTCTTCTCTTCACCCTTCGGATTTACTCCAGGCGTTAGCGCTGGTGGCTTGTGTGTTGGCGAGCTGGAGGGCTTTGTACTCGGGGAATTCGCGATTGGCTTCTTTGTCGTTGCGTGGGTTTTTTTCGTAGTGGACGTCGGTGCAGTAGGTTTCGGTGGTGGTGGAGAGGTACTCGGTCTTCCCGAGATGCCATCGATCACGTCGAAGGCTGGCTTCGTGGTCGTTCCAACTGGTGGCGTGGAGGAAGCTGTGCTTGGCGTGTTGAGCACCGGGTGCGGCGTCACACTCACTGTTTGGGGGGTCGTGAGTGGCGGCATCAGCCCTGGTCGATGTGTCGTCGGTGGTTTCGAGGTAGCCGGTACTTTGGTAGTTGTTGGCGGCGTGTGTAGAGGTGGGACGACGTGCGGAGTTGTCACCTTAGGCACTGGTGTCAAAGTGACTGGCGATCGGGTGCTTGGCTGCGGAGAAGCTGGGGGATGGATCGATGGGATGTGTGGGGGAGTGAGTATTCCAGGGGGTGTCAAAGTCTTCACGGGGTTCGGGTTTTTGGTCGTCGTGGGAGCACTAGACGTGCTCCATGGAATTGGACGTGTAGCAATCGGGTTTCTTGTCGTCGGCTGGGCAGTTGGTGGTCTCGTGGCGGTTGGAGCTGCCGTCAACGGCCTCGTGGCTACTGGATTCGAGGTTGCCGAACTTGTGGCCACCGGCCGGGTTGTTACTGGTCGTGCCCCCGTAGGCTTGGTAGTAATCGGTTGTGAAGGTCTTATCGTGGCAGGAGTAGTTGCTACTGGTCTTGTCGTCAACGGTCTTGTCGTCGTTGGCGTGGTTGTCTCCGACGCAGTGTTCATCGGCGTCTGGGTGGAGGGCACATTCGTGACCGGTCGCATCGTCCAGGGACTTGTCGAGCCAGGCGTACTAGCCGTAGGCACGGCCGTTGTAGTTGCCGTGCGCGAGGGAGTCAACGTGACTGTCACAGGAGTACTGGAAGCTGGTGTTCGGCTCGTGGATGTGGTTGTTGGCGGCGTCGTCGTCCTGGGTGATGCCGTCGTTGGACTTGTACTCGTCGGCGTCGGCGCTGCTGGCGCAGATGTGCCCATAGGCGGCGCGGTACTTGGCGCGTTCGTCGTCGGAGGCGTCGTACGTACGGGCAGTTTGGGCTTGGTGCTCACAGGAACAGTCGTCGTCGGCCGAGTCGCCGCAGATGCGGTAGGCTGTCGCTCAGTCGGTGCAGGTGCCGTGGTCGGTGCGCCAGTGGCAGTGGGCCGCGCACTCACCCGGTTCGTCGGTACCGGACCAGTCCCCGTTCCAGGCGCCCCGGTAGCATGCGTCGCCGAAGTTGGCACGTTCGTACGAGGCATCTCGGTCCGTGTTGCCGTTGGGATGGACGAAGTCGGCGCAGGCGGCGCGGGATGGCTGCTTGTCGGTCTGGCCGTCGATGGCGTCGTCGCTGCTGGGGGCGAAGTGCTCTCCGGACTTGGCGTTGATCTCGTCGTCGCAGTGGACGCCGGCGGCGGCGCTGTCCTTGGCGCGGCCACCGCCGACTTCGGCGCCGTTGGTGGCGCCAACGCGGGGTTCATCGTCGCTGTCGTCGTCGCTGTCGGTCGAGTCGCTTGAGGCGCCGGCATCGGTCTCGGGACCATCGCCGACAACGGCGCCATCGCCGTGGCCCGTGGCGGCCCTGCGTCATCATCATCTCGCGCGGTGCGCACCGTCCCGGGTTGTTCCGCCGCCGCATCTAGCGGCGCCGGTCGCCACGCGCGTCTATTGTCCAGAGCGCCGTCCAGAGTGCCATCACCACGCGCCGCCAGCGCGATGCCGCTCAGCGCCACGAGCGCCGCGAGTCGCCAGAGACGCACCATCCAGTCGCTTGGTCGAGAGAAGCAGCGAGATGGAGGTTGAACATCCAGCGACGGCGCCGCGCGCCGCACGCCGCGCGGCCGCGGGAACTTGGTGGCGCCAGCATCATCCGCGGGAGCGCGGCGCGAGTTTTCCTTTTTTGGGGCGAAAGAAAGGGAAACGGGTTCAACCACAAAACGGGTCTGAGCTGAATGGGTCACTAACCCGTGGGAAACCGACTGCTTTAGCTGCGATTACGAAACCCGGGTCAGCACCCGTCGGCCCGTTTCCTCACTTCCCACTTCAACATGCATGGTCCATGAGGGCGGAGAATGGGGAATGCACCGAGTCCCAAAAGGCACCAACGTCAGGCTACTCATTGTTCGCAGTAATCCACGCAATCTTACATACATACAGAACGATTAGACTATCTCTCTCTCGTTACCCAGGCTAGATGACGACCGAGACGCCGCGGCGCTGCATCTCGGCCGAGGACAGATCGCTGCCCAGCGCTTCGAGCGCGCCGGGGCGCAGCGGGCGGACGTCGTGGGGCTGCGGCCTCATGGACGCGACGCTCATGTTGGTGGCACGCAGGTCGTTGCGCGACGGCGGGTACGTGGGCAGAAAGTGCTCCGTGGGCACGGGCTCGATGCCCACGGGGTTGGACGGCGACATCCACTTGTCGTGCTCGCGCTCGGCGGTCGCGTACACGCGCAGGTAGGCGAGGAACATGCCGAGGTGGCGCACGAACCAGAGGATGACCACGACCGTGTTGATGCCGATGAGCGCCTCGGCGCACGACCGGCGCGTGGTCGCCGAGAGCTTGTTGCTGTACAGGAACGCGGCCGAGAGCCCCGTGTTCACGACCTTGAGCGCGCACACCACTAGCGTGAGCACGGCCGCGAGGCGGCAGCCGAACGGCTTGAGCACGAACACGAGCGCGAAGAACACGAGCTGCGTCACGATGAGCCCGAGCAGCTGGCCCGGCTCGCCGTCGGTCGAGCCCACGATGACGCCCGACACGATCTGCGCGAGCGCGGCGAAGAAGAAGAAGAGCCGCATCGGGAAGTGGAAGTGCCCGCACAGCGCGCCCCAGATCGCGCGCGTGTGGATGTCCTGCATGTCGCGCTCTTCCTTGATCCACACGGCGCGGAGAGCGATCGCGAGCGCCGCGCAGCCCGCGAACAGCAGCGCGAAGATCGCGAGCATCAGCGGACCGGTGCTGATGTCGTCGGACTGGATCTGCATCGAGATTTCGAACGACGAGAAGGCACTCAGCGGGAACAGCGCCGTGAACCAGAGCAGCAGGCCCATGCCCAGGATGCGCGCCGAGCGGTTGCGCAGCTGCTGCACGTGTGCCGTCTGCTCCAGCATCACGTCGGTGCTGCGGGTGTCGCCGTATCGCTCGGCTCGACGCTTGGCAAAGACCGTCGCCGCCACGAAGGCGACGACAACCACGGCCGTGAGGATCGCGAGGCCAATGAGCGTCTGCACCAAGATGGCTTGCTCCTTGATGCCGAGTCGGTCCGCGTACGCCACGATGCCGCCGATGAGAATGGTCGTGAGGCGACGAGGGGTGCGTTCGTTGATGCCATCGCCGTCACTCGCGATACTGTTCGACGACTCCCACCCCGACTGGATCAAGAAGTTGGTCCACGAGTAGGCGTCCGTGAAGTCCCACAGGAAGTACGGCGCCTTGATCAATGACACCTGCGACGTCGACGCGAGCTGCTGCAGGTACCCCATGTACAACGCAAACTCCCACGTGTTGGGCGCCCACATGGGGTTAGCACTCCACGCCGGCATCAGCGCTGGGTCGAGGGAGATGAACTGGAACACCAGCAGCAGCGCGACCGAGATCCCCGCGAACCCGACGGTCGAGTACCGCATCATGTCGTGGAAGCTGGCGCTGGCCGCCGACATTTGGTTCGCGTTCACGGGATCTGAGCGAAGGCGCCCACCGATCACATTCGAATACTCAGTCGTGTCGGCGATACCGTCATTGTCCGTGTCCGTTGGGACACCTTTGGCGCCGGCGCCAGACTCGTTCTTGCCCGCGACCGTGATGTCGACTTTGCCTCGCACGTACTTCTCGGGTTTGGGGGTTTCGTCAGTTCGATCCTCGCCGAAATCGAACACCTGGGGAGACGTCGTTGGCTTCGTCGTCTCGGAAACAGCAAACTTGTCCACAGGAGACGGCGAGGGCGTCAACGACGAATTGTACACGATGATGTCCTTCTTGAACGCTTGGTCGTCGTTTGAGTTAGCAGGCTTCACCGTTGCGACCACGTCCTTCTTGTCGCTTGCCTGTCCGGTGCCGTTCTTGTTGTCGAACGAAATCGGCGGTGGGGTCCGTGTCGTCGGACTCGGTGACGCCGTGGACGGTGGTGCCCGCGTCACAGGCTCCGGAGAAGGTTCATCGCCCGCTTTGGGAGGAGGCGTCCGAAACGTAGTAGCTGAAGGCACTGGAGTCGCACTGGGCGAAGCTGGGGCGACACCGGGACGTGTGGTATTACCCGCAGTCGGAGGCACAGACGGCTGAGGACTGTTACCAGTCGGCCGTGGGGTCGCTGGAGGCACCGACGGAGCAGTGGTCACGGGAGCAGGAGTCAGGTTCGCTGGCGGTGGCGACGGGGAGTCAGGATCAGACGTGGCCGCGGGTGCCGGAGCTGGGCTCGCACTCACCGGCGCTTTCGTGGTCGCGTCGGGCGCCTTTGAGGTTGAGCCCGGTGGTGAAGGCGAGGTAGGGCTTTGCGTCGAAGTCGGGCTCGCAGTGGTGGCATCCGGCTTCTTCGTCGTGGCATCAGGCGTTTTCGTCGTCGCCGAAGGGGTGATAGGCGAAGGAGAGCCGGGATCCTGAGTTGGCGACGGTCCTGGAGCGGGCGATGTGGTGATCGCACTTGGCGTCGGCGCCTTCGTCGTACCCTCAGGTGTCTTCGTCGTCGCATCCGGCGCCTTCGTCGTTCCATCGGGCGTCTTTGTCGTTGCATCAGGCGTTTTTGTGGTCGCATCCGGTGCCTTCGTCATTGCATCAGGCGTTTTTGTGGTTGCATCCGGTGCCTTCGTCGTTCCTTCAGGCGTCTTCGTTGTCGCATCCGGGGTCTTCGTCGTCGCCAAAGGTGTGTTGGTGCCCGGCGAAGGAAGCGGGGTCGCCCGCCCAGGTGCGGACGGCTTTGTACCGTTCGTCGTTGACGGAGTACTCGCGGCGGGGACGGCGGCGGGATTGGCAGTTGCAGGGGTGGTCGGTGCGGCAGGCGAGGACGAAGGGGCAGGAGGTGATGTCGGGACTGTCGTCGGTACAGGAGTCGAACTCGGCGGCGCAGTCGACCCCGCAGCCGGACCGTTGGACGCCGGCGTGGGTCGGAGAGTCGTCAATGGCGGTGCTGTCGTCGGCGTTCCCGCAGGGACGCGCGTTGTCGTTTCCGGGCCAGTTGTCGTGTCTGTCGCCGGCTTTAACGTCGTTGGCTGAGGAGCTCTTGTAACAGCAGGAGCATCAGTTGGCGCCGTCGAAGGACTTGTCGCTGGCGCTACGGTCGGCACCTGAGGAGCACTAGTTGTGGGTGTAGCCGTCGGTGCTGTAGACGGTTCCTCCGTTGTCGCTCGGGGTGGCCGGGACGTCGAAGCAGGCGCGGCACTGGGTGCTGGCGTCGTATCGGCAGTTGTCGCTGGCAGTGTCGGTGCACGTGTCGTTCCAGCTGGAGCTTCCGTTGAGGCCGGCTTGTCCGTCGTGGGCGCCACCGTCGGAGCTCGAGGGACTGGCTCGGCAGGCTTTTCTGTGGGCTTCTCGGTTGTTGGCGACGGCGCACGCGAGGTCGGCGCACTCGTGGCCGGCGCGCGCGTGGTCTGCGCAGGCGTCGACGACGGCGCCGGCGCTTCCGTCGGCTTTTCGGTCGGTTCCTCCGTCACGCGGGACGTCGGCGCTGAGGTGGTCGCCGGAGCCTCAGTCGGCTTGTCGGTCGGTCGTTGCGTGGGCTTCTCGGTGCTGTCTCGCTTGGGCTCTTCAGTGGCTGGCACCATCGTCTCGGGCGCGTCCGTGGGCTTCTTAGTCGTCGGGGCCGGGGTCGTCGACGGTGCGTTTGTTGGTGCGCGGGGCGTCGCATCTGGTGCGGCAGTGGGCTTCGGCGTAATCGGCGCAGGTGTGATCTCGATCGGCTTCGGTGTGGGGGCCGGTGAAGTCTCGACTGGCTTCGGTGCTTCGGTCTCCGGAGAACGAGCCGGCACCTCCGTCGTTGGCTTTACCGTCGTAGGCACCGGCGTCGGCGCTTCCGTTGGTTTGACAGTCGTCACCACAGGAGTCGGCGCGTCGGTTGACTTCGCTTCAGTCGATACAGGCGTCGGCGCCTGCGTGGGCTTCACAGTCGTAGGCACTGGCGTCGGCAGCTGCGCAGGCGCCTCCGTGGGCTTCGCTGTTGTGGGCACTGGCGTTGGAGCTTCCGTTGGCTTGGCCGTCGAAGGCCGAGGCGTCGGCGCGTCGGTCGACTTTGCTGCTGTTGGCACTGGCGTCGGCACCTCCGCGGGCTTGGCTGTTGTAGGCACCGGCGTCGGCGCCTCCGTCGGCTTCACCGTCGTTGGTACCGGAGTCGGCACCTGCGTTGTCTTTACGGTCGTTGGCACAGGAGTTGGCATCTCTGTGGGCTTCGCGGTCGTAGGCACCGGAGTCGGCGCGTCGGTTGACTTCGCCGCCGTCGGAACAGGAGTCGGTGCCTCGATAGGCTTCGCAGTAGTCGGCACCGGCGTCGGCGCCTGAGTGGGCTTCTGTGTTGTCGGCGCCTGAGTGGGCTTCTGTGTTGTCGGCGCCGGGGTCGTCGGCGCGTTTGTCGACGGCTTAGGCGCCTCGCTCGGCGGAGCAGTCGACCGCGGCGGCTCTGAACGCGGCTCCGTGGGCTTCGGCGACTCCGACGGTCTCTGCGTGGTCGGCGCGGGCGCCACCGTCGTCGGCTTTGGCGCATCCGTTGGCTTTGCTGTCGTCGGTGCGGGCGTCGTGGGCTTGGGCGCCTCAGTCGGCTTCTGTGTGTTCGGCGCCGGCTGCGTTGGCTTGGGCGCGTCCGTCGGCTTCTGCGTCGTCGCTGCGGGCTGCGTTGGTTGCGCCTCGCTGGGTTTCTGTGTCGCTGGCGCCGCACTCGGCGGTTTGGGCGCGTCGGACGCGGGCGCCTGCTGCAGCCCGCGCGTGAGCGTCAGCGGTGCCGCGTCAACCGGCACCGCCGAGGCCGAGGCGCTCGCCGTAGCCGCGAGCGCGAGCGCCAGCACGAGCAGCCGCCGGGGCGCGTGCATCTCCGCGAGCTCTCTTCCTCGCTCGATATGGCGCGATGGACGCCTAAGGTTACTAAAGGGAATGCCACCGCTGGAAGCCTTCTTGACAACCCGCCGGGCCTTTCCCCTCCGCCGGGCTTTTAGTTGGCGTCCCGCGGCGCGACGACCCGCGTTCGTTTGTCCGTGCGACCCTCCCGTCTTCCGCCTAACCATCTGCCAGTTGGCGGCCTGGATAGCCAGCGACACAGTCGCTGCGACTGTGTGGTCCCCCTAGTGAACGACCGGAGGGACCTGGCGCCCCGAACTGGATAGACGACGCAAACATTGAAGCCGGTAGAGTGCCGGAAAGATGGTAAACCAGTAGCTGTGTGTCCAAAGCATTGATGGAATGCCACAAACACGCTGGATGTACTCTTTTAACGACAACTTGCGGATCAGTGGGGCTGCCATATGGAGAGGGTGGTCAGAGACGGGGCGAATAGCTACACACCATTCGAGCTGAACTCTCCGCTGGTCTGCAAGACTCGATGAGGACACCTTTGGGAAGATTTCCTCTCTTCATCGTGAAGAAACAGGAGATGTGGTGGCGGTCCTGGAAGGTGTACTAACGGGGAGAAAGAATGCGCCGATGACTATCCAACACCACTTCGTCCTGGTAAAACCTTTGAACTGTAGGTTTGTGGAGGGGCAAGGAGCAGGTGCCATCCACCAACATGGCGGACAAAATCGCACGAAGATGTGGCAGCTCGACTGCATTTGAGGGCACCGCAATGGCGCAGTACAGTACAGTAGCAGTGGCACCCACCCAAGTAAAGAAGACCCTCGAAATGAAACCACGCACTTCTTAACTGCTAACCTCTACGACGGCTACCGCCCTTCACAACACACTGTTTGCACACATTGCATGACCCACCACCGGCCACACTGGCTGGCGTGAGCGCTCATTTCAATCCCGAAAAATGAAGTAAGATTTGGGGAACCGCTTAGTAGTGGATCTCACGAGGGGCAGGAGCCTGGTGGTAGTCGTCCGTGTCGACCGACGGGCCACCCTCTCCGTGACGCGCCGTCGAGACACTCGCGTACACGTCCGAGTCCGTCGCGGTGCGGGTCTCGTACTTCGCCGTTCCGTCTTCTTGAGCGTTCTGCGTTTCTTCGATGAACGAAGTGCGCACCGACCACGCACGGATGTACGTGCTGAACACGATGAGCTGGCGGATGAACCACGCGATGATCACAATCGTGTTGATGCCGATGAACGCGTTCGCGACACTGTTGCGGCCAGTGCCTGACATGCCGTTGGAGTTCAGGAAGGCGAACGCCAGCGAGTAGTTGATGATCTTGAGAATGCCCAACGCGTACGTGAAGCGCAGCACAAGCATCTCCGCGAACGGGCTCAGCACGAACACGGCGACCAGGTAGAGCACCTCGATGATGATGACGATGATCAGCTGAGTGGGATCCGAGTCCATCGTGCCCACGATGATGCCAGTGACGATCTGGACCAGCGCACCGAGGATGAAGAACATGCGGCTACGGAACGAAAACTCGGCGTACAGAGATCCCCACGTCGCCATGTTCTCGAACTGCAAGAGTTCTTCCTTGGACTTCTGCATGATGACGCGGCCACTCCACGCCAACACGCCAAAGCACACGACACCAATGGCAAGGATCGAGACGAGAAGTGCCGATGCCACCGCAGACTTCGCCTGAACCTCCATCGAGATCTCGAATGACGCGTACAGGCTGAGCGGGTACAGAGAGAAGTACCAAATGAGCACACACAAACCGAGGGTACGGATTGAAGCACTGCGAAGCGCGTGAACGCTCTGCGTCGAATGGTGCAGGTTCAACGGATCATCCAGCGCCTGCTCAGCCTTGCGCTTGGCAAACATCGCGATGATGAGGAACAGCACGAGCAGAACCGCGAGAACCACCGCGAATCCAATGACGGCATGGTACACGATCTTGCTCTCGTCGATGCCGATGCGGTCGGCGTAGGCAACCACGCCACCCAGAACGATCGTTTCCAAACGACGACCTTCGGACGACGTGGGGCGCTGGATGAGGAAGTTGGTCCACGCAAACGAATCAGCGTAGTCCCAGAGGTAGTAAGGAGTCTTGAGGAGAGTGAGCTGCGACACCGAGGCCATTTGCTGCAAGTAGCCCACGTATAAGATGAACTCCCAAGTGTTAGGAGACCACAGCGACGACGTCCACGTCAAGGTCGCGTCGAGCGACACGAAGTGGAAGAAGAGCAGCAAAGCGACCGAGATACCGGAGAATGCAGCAGCAGCGTACCGCAGGAAATCGTGGAAGTTCTGGCTCGACTTGGACAACACCGAGCCGGTCGTGGCTCCAGTGTTTCGACGGCTGCCTCCAATCACATTCGGCGAAGATGCTGGCGCATCATTCTTCGAGGACCCAGCACTTCCAGCTGACGACGGGGGCTGCGTCGTCGTATCACCGCGCACGTAGAGTTTGGGCTCTTCAGTCTTGGTGCGTTCGTCGTTAATATCCAAAACAACAGGCTTCGGCGACTCTGACTCGATTACCCTGATCTCGAACGGGTTGACCTTCGGCGCATCAGTCTCATCCGTAGAGTTGGCCGTGATGATGTCCTTCTTGTTTGCCTGTGAGTTCACTTCCGGCTCACTCGTGGGATCAGCACTCCTCGTAGTTGAAGGAGAAGGCGTCTCCACGCGTTCTGTAGCAACAATAACGTCAACGAGAGGCGGGGGAGCGGTGGTTGGGGGAGGCGCAGAGGATGTTGGATCCGTCGGCGTAGGCGTCGTCGTCACCGGATCAGTCGGCGGAGGCGCCGGCGTCGTAGTCACTGGATCCGTCGGCGGAGGCGCCGGAGTCGTGGTCACCGGATCAGTCGGCGGAGGCGCCGGAGTCGTAGTCACCGGATCCGTCGGCGGAGGCGCCGGGGTCGTCGTCACCGGATCCGTTGGCGGAGGCGCCGGAGTCGTGGTTACCGGATCCGTCGGCGGAGGCGCCGGGGTCGTAGTCACCGGATCCGTCGGCGGAGGCGCCGGGGTCGTAGTCACCGGATCCGTCGGTGGAGGCGTCGGAGTCGTAGTTACCGGATCCGTCGGTGGAGGCGCCGGGGTCGTAGTTACGGGTTCAGGCGCCGGGGTGGTTGTCACGGGTTCAGGCGTCGTAGACGTCGGCGCTGGGGTCGTCGTTGCAGGCTGCGTGGACGTCGGCGCTGGGGTCGTCGTCGCAGGCTGCGTGGACGTCGGCGCAGGGGTTGTCGTCGCAGGCTCCGTGGTCGTCGGCGTCGGCGTCACCGGCGACGGCGAGACCGGCTCCGTGACAACTGGGGCCGGGGAAGTCGACGACGGCTCTGCGGGCCCCACCGTCACGGGAGACGGCGACTCGGGCGTCGTCGTGTCATCCGCGAGCTGGAGGCTGCGCACGCCCGCGGTCGACGGCGCGTCGCGGGCCGAGGACGAGGCCGCACACAGCGCGACCGCGACAGTCGCAAGCCGCACGAGTCCGCGCACGTTGACCATGGTCGTCGAGGAAGCTTTCTTCTTTTTCTCTTTCTTACTCGCCGAGACCACGCGCGGCGGCACGGACGAGGGAGCGAGGGTGTATGTACTCAAGCACTCGACGCGGCGCGTGTTGTTTCCTTGAGGAGGAACAAACGCAACGAAGAGCGGAGTCGTGGATTTCGGAAATGAACGCCGCGGGGGAGAACCAACAAACGAAGCAAGAGGAAATAAAAAAAAACGTTCAGCGCCCACAGGAGGAAACGATAAGTCAGTGAAAGGCGGTCACACATCGTGGCCCGGTTCTGCGCGTTCCCTAGCCCGCGCTTCGCACCGGCTGTTTGATATGGAGGCTATGGGCAAGTGCGGGCGGATTTTTTTCACTGAGCGTTTGTATGTTGGCGTGGCCAGAAAGCGTCGTCGCCTTTCACTGCGCCCCGGCTGCTCGCGTTGGCAAAGGCGAGGATGGCAAAGCGTTGGCGGGATCCACTGATCTACTAAAGAGAGAGCGCCGTGCATAGAGGCACCCACGAGAAACGGTGGCCGTCGGCGAAAAGGGTTGTATCCAGAACGAGGCACAGTTCACCATCTACCTTCTATAACGCATACGTTGCAACAATTGCGGCCATTGTGCACAAGATACTGTTCATCCTCTCAGTCCACATACTTCCACAAATAATTAACAATAAATACTGATTCTACATCATTTTATGAAACCTTCCCCCACGTTCAGATGCCGCTTGGGCGCTGCTCTGCCAACTTGGCGCTCGTCGGGCAGTCGAGTTCCTCGCTCCTTACGATCCGAAGAGGCACATGACGCTCCTCATCATGGAGGCTGTCGGTGGCGCTTGCTGAGGGCTCCGTCCGCGTACAGGCGCATTGGTTTTCCAGGCCGTCGATAATGCGGCGCCGTCCCCCGCGGTTTCTGTTGTGTGGGGGCACTCCTGGGCCAGGAGTCCTGGCACCACCGCCTGGGTTTGGGTTCGCTCGCGCATCCCGCCGCGATGGGGCGGTCAAGGAAATCCGTCGGCTCGTCCGGCAGAATCCAATTGGCGACGCCGCCCTATCATCAACATGATGTATCTCGCCCTTTCGGCTTCGGGCACGCAACCGCCCGCACTGTACAGAATGCACCCAGCGTCGGCGACGCCGTCGCTGGGTGCATTCTGTACAGCTGGGCCAGCGAAGGACTCGCGCTGTCAGCCACTGGCTTGGTGGGTCAGGTCCTCTGTTGGGTGATACCCGGCGCGCGTGGCGATTGGCCTCTTGGGACGGAGATATCTCTCCTTGAGGCGCTCCTTCACTCGACCCGGCTGCGTGAATCCTGTGTGCGCCACGCCGCAGCACACTGTTGGATCTGTCGGCTCGCCAGCGCATCGTTGTTGTTCCCACGGGATATTTCATCGACAGCGCATCGATTCCTCACTGTCCGGGGTGACTGAGAGATCCCAGGTGCACTGGTAGATATCGAATATTCGATGTCCTGGTCTCACTACTGAAACTTCAACCCGTCGCCAAGGTATCAAGATCGACCTCGAGGTCGGGTTGAAGTTGTTCCTCCGTAACGCTCCCATCACAAACCTGTCACGGGGAGGTCGAGGCCAAGAGGCGCCCATGTCAAATGACGAAACAAGGCGTAGCCATGGGTTCATCTCGAGCCTTCTTTGATTGTTTTTCTCTACATCCAGTGGACTCAGTTAAGCTTGGTGGGGGACGCGCCGAGCACGGGCTTGCGCACGTACGAGTCGCGGCGGCGGCCGTACTTGAGGTCCCAGAGCGAGAAGCCCACGGCCGAGGCCAGCACGGTCGCGAGCGAGTACCACACGAGCGCCTGGAACTGGCGCGGGTCGTGGAACACGATGCCCATGAACTGGATCAGGATGTAGAAGAACTGGTACGTCGCGGTCTGCATCGAGTTGATCGCGCCGCGGCGGCTGGGCTCGATCCACTCCTGCATGATCTGCGTCTCGGCGAGATCCGTGCTCCAGAGCCAAATGCGCGAAACCACCATGCACCCAAGCATGACGTAGTCCGAGATCTGCGACTCGCCCGTGAGCACAAACGCCGCGATAACCGGCACGAGACTGAGCCAGAAGAGCCAAACGCTGACCACCGCGACACGCTCGACGCCGCCCAGCCACGTGCGGATCGTCGGGAACACAAACGTGCCCACGAGTCCGAACACCGCACCGGCGCCACGGCTCGAGCCGAGGATCGAGTCGGGAATGCCACGCCACTTGAGGTACGCCGTGTTCAGCGCGCCGCCGTCCAAGATGGTCATGTACAGCGCGCAGAACGCAAAGCTGATGAGGAAGACCGGGTGCTTGGCGTAGTTGTGCCACATGCGACCGTAGCGTCGGACCGTCGCGACAAGACCTGCCGACTTGTGGGAGTCGTTGGCGCCGGCGTCGTCGTCATCATCCTGTTCGCCAGAGTCCTTCACCGCGAGCTCCGGAACGAGGTCATAGATGTCCTTGGTCATGACGTACTCCAGTGGCGTCGAGATGAGGTTCCAAATGCCGACCGTCGCTGCGCCGATCATTGCACGCGTCGTTGGGTCACTGCCGGCAAAGTCCATGATGATACCAAACGCCATGGGCGCCAAGATCTTGCAGCTGAGGTCAATACGGCGCATCGTCGTATTCAGCGAGGCGAGATCGGACGAGTTCTCTCCAGCCAAGACAACGACCCAGTCTCGTTCGACGGCGAGCGTCTGGGCGTCGTTGAGCACTTGGCCAATGCCGCCGCAAACAAGTGTAACGCCGAAGAGACCGACGAGCTTGGGTGTCCAGGCGGGCTTGTGGATACCGTCGGCGTTCGTGACCAGCAAGATGAGGCCGAGCACGACCGAGCTGATGACGATCATGAGGTTCTCCAGCACGATCGAGTACTTCATGACGGTCCAGCGGTTGGTGCGATCCAAGAGCCGACCGACCGACGGGATCGCGAAGATGCAGGCCGTGTACATGACCAAGGAGAACGTCGCGCTGGGCAGCAGCGTGTCCACGAAGACCTCCATGAAGAGGATCGGGATGGCAAACTGCCACATGCGGTCGCCCTGAAGTCATGTGCATCGCAGGTGTGAGCGTGAGAACGGGCAGTAAAGAAATATGAGACGAAGCAAACGTACCCATGCCGACAGAAAGTGGCTCACATACAGGTACGTGCGGATCCGCACGGGCTGATCCGAAGACTGCTCTTCCGCGGCCTCCCTAAGAAAAACCCAGCGTCAGGGTGCCCGTTATTCGCAAATTCCAGTGAATAAGAGCACCACGTACAACAAAAGTGCCTGCTCTTCACTCTTGAGAGAGCGGTGGTCTTGCCACGCCGCGTACAGACAGATCACGAGTGGGATGACCGTCGCGTAGCCGATGATCACCATGACGATATTGCTCGCGCGGTCCAGCAAGCAGGCATCGTCAAACCCAACGAGACAGACTTTGAATGCCACGCGCACAAACACGAAAGGCGTCAATACTGTACAGGCGCCGTCGGAGAAGAACGCGGCCTCAATGGATGGGCTGTAACTCACAGGTGCCGTCGCCCGCCAGCAGAAGCGAGGCCACGCCCAGCGTCAGTGAGACGAACACAGTGAGTTCCATTCTCTCGCCGTGGGCAAAACGCTTTCACCACAAAAACGAAGTGAGCGGCACCAGTGGACACGCCAGCACCGTCCGCGAACTGTCTTCGCCGTCGGAGAAACCGTTGTGAGTGGTGCACAGCGCTGCGGGGCGGAAGCGAGGCCGAGGCGCGCCCCACGTTGCGCCAAAAGATGGGTCGCTTCAGCTTCTCGTTCCGGAAGGACGAAGTTTACCATGACCACCACGCAGCCTTCCATACCTGATACTTTCATGGATCTTTATCATCTTCTAGAGTCGAATGTGTTGAAAAACCTTGTTTCACCTCAAAACCTTACTGAGCTGAACACGCAAAACGAAGGCAATGTGACCATCATTCCGAGGTCTTAATCGGCGTCCACGAACCAGGACCACTCCTGCAACTGGATCGGTAACGTCACTGTGATGACATCATCTCTGTACACACACGCTCTTCTCTCCTCCACTACTTGTAGAGCACCGAGGCTTGCCTGATAAACCACGAAAGACTGGGTCGGAGGTGGCAGCGCACCAAGTGGGCAGCTCACGTTGCACCGAAAGCGTGCCGCTCGCCAATGGTTTGGCCGCGTCCAGCACACACGCGCGTGCTCTCGTCAGAGGTAGTGCGTTAGCTGACGAGCCCACTGGCATCAGGGCCGTGGGCAACCTGAACGAAGCGCGGGGAATAACAGCGAAGCTGAACTTAGACCTTGAGCTTGCGGCTGCGGCTGCTGGGGTTGTCCTCGCTGGTGTCGGCGGTGCTTTCCTTTCGTGTCATGGTTGTCTTCGTGTCCTCCGTCGCTTTGGAATTTGCTGTGTTTTTGGACTTCGCGGGTTTCTTCTTCTTCTGCTTTTGCATTTCTTTGGGCAAATGGTCCTTGAAACTGGAGAGATCGCCCGTGAAAAGCACGCTGTGGGCCCAACCGGCGAGCGGGGAGAATCGCGCTCGGAAGTGGTCGCCAACAGCTTGATACACGGTCGGAGTCAGGCTCTTCTTGTTCTTGAGCGAAGGGTCAAACTCGCGGCACGCGATTTGCCACACGTGTGTATCCACGGGGATGGCGTGGAGCTTGTTCAGCGAGAATAGACCGATGCAGTCGGCGACTTTTCGACCGACGCCACTGAAATCCATGAGCTTGTCGGCATATTCGTCTTCATTGCCACTTGTTGGCGACTCGCGAAGCGCCATCAAGAACTCGAGTCCTCCTCGTTCTCTGAGCAGTTGACTTGACTTGATAATAAATGGTGCTCGATAGCCAAAGCCGAGATCTCGTAGAGTTTGCTCTTCTGCGTGCGTCGCCAAGGCATCTACGGATGGAAACGCGAAGAATTGCTCATCGGAGACGGGATCGTGGAAGAGAAGCTCGCCGTAGGTTGCCTTGAGTTTTGTGACCATCTGTGTGATGCGTTGGATGTTGTTGTTGGACGAGCAAATGAACGCGAAAAGGCACTCTACGGGGTCCTGACGGACGATGCGCAGACCAGGGAGGCTCTTGATGATCTTGGACATGTCGTCGTCTTCCTCACTCCATTTTGCATACAATGGCGCTGCTTCGACCTGGAGGCATCAGTACAGTACTGCTCAGCACCATATACCATTGTCCAAACTGCATCCAAGTGAGCGTGGCTACCTCAAGGTGGAAGTAGTCGTGGAGAGTGGAACGTGCTTGCTCCGTGGCCACTACGTTGAATACGCATTAGCATCATGTTGATATCGACCACTGCCTTTCCAAGCTCCAGGCCTTGCAAATACGCACGTACGGTGTGGAGGATGCACGATCTGGTACTGCACGCGTTGGTCGCGCTCGCGCAGCTTGTATACGTGCTTGCCAACGACGCCAATCCACACGTCACTCTCCGGCGCGTACTTCTTCCATGTGAACACTTGCCCCGACGTCAGCGTCACGACGCAAGACAGCTCCCGCACAGCGCATAGATCGTGCCACAGCGTATCTCCAACAGCCTCGTTCTTGACGAGACTCGCGTGAGACAGCTCATTGACCTCTTGCTTGATGGTGGTTGTCACCGCCGCGATCAGCGCGACTTCCACCTTGATCTTCTTGGCCACCGTGGTGCCCTCTGCGTGGGACGAGAGCGAGCGCTTGCTGGCTACCACTGCGCGTGCCTTCCGTGGAGCCTGCGCGTTCCGCACGAGCCCCGCTGCCTCCGCCTGCGCGGTGACTGTCGCCGCCGGCACCGGCCGGATCCGCGTCGACCGCCGCATTTTCGCTTTGTGTGGGTCGAAGCCATTCCATGGTCTGTAAATTTAACCAAATAGACATCTAAGGTACCCGAATCTATCGATATAGACTGTAACCCCTGCAGGGTAGACTGTGTACATATGTAATTTCCGAAACCCGAGGTGTTGAACTGTTCTGTTTCCTCCCTCCCCCCTCTGTACATATTCCGCGTCATCATCTCCGCTGGTCCTCCTCCTCGGCCCATGAGCTCGGACGGCGTCTGCATCGCGATCACGCACGCGGGCGTGCGCTGCGCCTCGGCCGCCACCGACACCGCCGGCCGCTGCGCGCACCACGCGCGGATCGCGCGCGTCATGGCGCTCGCGCCCAAAGCGGCGGCGTCTTCAACGTCGTCCTCCTCCTCTGCCACCTCCGCCTCCTCCGCTTCCTCCTCCGCCGCCGCCGCTGCGTCGCCCTACGACATGACCGCGCTCAATGGCGCCGTCGCGAGCTCCAACGGCCACCACCAAGCGACTGCACCGTCACCGGCGCCGACGGCGGCTCCAATGTACTCGATTCTGCAGAGCCCGCTGATCGCCGCCGCCATGTCGTCCGCCGTCGGCTCTAGCACCGCCTCGCGAGCGAGCCCAGGGGTATCAGCATCGTCGTCGACCTCCTCTGTATCGTCCGCGTCGACCTCCACGCCGTCGTCGAGCGCCCACGCGTGGATGCTGCCCAGCGAATCGCTGCTCGCGGCGGTAAATGCCAGCTTCCTGTTGCCGACACCATTGGGGCTGCCGTCGCTGCCGGGCTCGCTGTTCGTGACCAACTACCGACTGCGCTTTGAGCCGCTTAACAGCGCGCTGCGGTCGCCGGGCCACTTCCACCGCCTGCTGGACAACGCCATCGAGGGCATGCCGCGCGCGTGCGTCGCGAAACTGACGTACCCGCAGTCGTCGACGGCGTCCCGCTCGACGCGATACGAGTCGCCCACTCAGCTTGTAATCAAGTTCAAGGACCTCCGATCGTGGACGCTCTCGGGCGACATCAACACGCTCATGACCACGCTCAACCGCCACGTGTTTGTGGATTCCCCGCTCAGTCTGTTCGCGTTCGCGCCGAGAACTCGGACACGCCACGAAGAGGAACTCGACTTGCAGGGCCACCGCATTTTCGACCTGCAGCGTGATTTCCAGCGGATGGGCGTCGACCTGAAGAACAGTCCCGTGCGTCTCTCAACTGTCAACGCCAACTACGTCATGTGCGCGACGTACCCGCAACACCTGGTCGTGCCATCCTCGATCACCGACTCGGAGATTCTGAGTGTCGCGGAGTTTCGATCCAAGGGGCGTCTGCCCATTTGCTGCTTTGTCCATGCGAGGAACACCGCGTCTATTTGGCGCTGTGCGCAGCCAAAGCGCGGCATCTTCAACGCCCAGAGCGCTGCAGATGAACGCTACCTTGCTCGAATCGCCTCCTCTAACAGGAACCAGCAGAAGATATGGATCGCCGATTGTCGTCCAGAGCTCAACGCCCGCGTGAACAAACTCACTGGTGGAGGAACAGAGAGCTCGAGTCTCCAGCACGCCCGTATTAGTTTCCTGAACATCGCCAACATCCATGCAATGCGAGAGAGTATCGAAATCGTGCGCAGTCTTGCCGGCTCACCGAATCCAGACATCGACTTTTCGTGGCTCAGTCGAATCGAAGAGACGAAATGGCTTCAACATGTCCGGCTGGTGCTCTCCGCTGCGATTCGTGTGGCTGACGCTGTCGAGAACAACCAGACGACGGTACTCGTTCACTGTAGCGATGGCTGGGACCGAACTGGCCAACTGTGCGCGCTTTCCCAAATGCTACTGGACAAGCACTATCGCACGACTGTGGGCTTCACGCAAGTCATCGAGAAAGAATGGATACTTCCGGGTCACAAGTTTCACGATCGCATCGCTCCCGGCAAGAGCGAGGACGAGGAGCAGTCGCCAATTTTTCTCCAATTCTTGGACTGCGTGTGGCAGATTTGGCGCCTGTACCCAACATACTTCGAGTTCAACGAAAAGCTCCTGGAAGATGTTGCCGACGCGTTGTTCTCGGGTCGCTATGGCACCTTCCTGGGTAACTGTGACCGCGAAAGGACAACATGGGGAATGTATTCGCGCACCCCGTCGTTGTGGGCCAATATTCTCGCCCACCCTGAGCTGTACACGAACCCGTTTTACCGAGAGCAAAGTGAGAAGACGCTTATTCCACCCGTCTCAGCCTTACTGCGCAACGTCACACTTTGGACAGACTACTACTTCCGTGGCTCGACGTTCGACACTATCCCCGCCGGAAACAACTGCCCTCCGGCGTGGGGTCTGATGAAGGCGAATCCCAGAAGTGCCCAGCAAGATATGGCGGATGCTATGGCGGCTGCTGCGCTGAAGATCCAAGTCCTCGAACAAGAACTACTCGCTATGCGAAGTGGCAATCGGACGGTGGTCTCGTCAATATCACCAACCCCGCCTTTCAGTGCTACACTGTCATCGCTGCCGCCACCCCCTCCAGTGTCCACAGTGTACACGCCAGACCTGTTCGGCGTTGCGTCTCCGAGTCCATCAACGTCCTCGTCAGGGCATTTGCCCCAGCCCACAGCGACGCCTTCCACCAAGTCGAGTACCTCCTACCCTTCGACGGCAGCGCTCGATTCCTGGGTGTGCGCCATTTGCACGAAGGTGAACGCGAACGCAACACTCAAGTGCGTCGTGTGTGGTCGGTCGCCCCCTGTTGCAGCTCTCACTCAGCTGTGAAGCCCTCCTTGCAACCTCGGACTATCATCTCAAGGCGGCTCCGCGTGAAATGCAAGCATCTTTCTTCATCATCTATCCTTCTCTCTTCGCTGTCCCCCTACCCTCTAAGTATTGTACATGCAAGCCTTCTCTTTCGGTCGCAGCCGGCGCGAGCAATCTTGCAAGACGTGGTGCACTTTGTCAGGGAAGTGGTCGTCCAGCATCGTGCGCGCGATGCGGATGCTCTTAAACTGCTCGGCGGAAGACCACGCGAAGTCGTAGTTCGTGCGCTCAGTGCAGCAAATGCCGCCGCTGCCCGGACGACAGCATACCCAGCAGCCCACGTGGTGGTGAGCTTCGTTGCGTTTCAAGTGGATGATGCGACCTGGAATCGTGAGCGGGTTGATGGGCTCGGATGCCTGGATCCGCTGGAGCATGGTGCGGTAGTTGGCGAGGTGCGAGCCGAATCCGGAGGCGCTGTCGTCGGCGCAAAAGTTGTCGTTTAGCAGCTCGTGCGGCTTCTTCCATGCCACGACCTGCCGCAGGATCGCCGACTTGCTCACCTTGCTGCGGCCGATGAGCTCGATCACTTGGTCGCGAAGATCTTCGGCCGACGTGAGCGATGCACGCGCGATGATATCATGCCCCACGACGACCGACGTGACGAATTCGTCGCAGCGCCGAGCGAGCCCGGGTGAGAGCGTGCAGCCTGGCGGGCTGAACGCGAAGCAGCGCAAGTTCGGATATTTCGGCCGAAGCATAATCGACAGCAGCACGGCCGTCGCCGAGCCGAGCGAGTGGCCCGTGATCACGAGCCCGTAGTCGCTGAACTCGCCCGGCTGACAAGCGTTTACTTCGTCGAGCGCGATCGAGGCGTTGCAGTTGGGGTCGAACAGCATCTGCAAGAGCCCGAGCCGGTTGATCTCATGGTACACGGACTCGGCGCAGTGGAGGAAGCCCTGGTGGGCGTACTCGCCGCAGCCTTCGCAGCCGATCCGCTCCGAGAGGTCGTCCATGGGCTTGCCGTACGCGATCGCGTCCGTGAGGCAGTCCTCGAGCGACAGAGTGCCGCGGATCGCGATCACCACTTCCTTGCGCCCGTGGTCCAGCACCACGCAGAACGCCGGGCGGTACACCGTGTTCTTGAAGCTCGCGTAGACGATGTCTTGCGAGCGTACCTGGCTCTCGAGCTGCAGCGCCGCCTGGCCGAGGTGGAACATGTTGTCGCCGTGGATGTAGTGACGGCTCTGCTTGGCGCACGAGAACGCGAGCTTGAACGTCGCGGTCCAGGGGTGAGACCACACGTACAGCATCCAGCCGTAGATGCCGACGGCGTACTTGGAGAAGTGGGCGAGCTCCTCGACACGCTCCGGGAGGTCCGGGTCCAGCGACTGGCCCAACAGATTCTCGGTGACGGGCGGTGAACTGGCACTAGGGCTGGAGACGGGCGACGAGATTGAGATAGCGACGTAGCCGTCTCCCTGGTCCATCGCTGCGCCTCGATACGATGACACCCCGCTCCGGCTGCCATTATTGGTCTCATGGCTGTTGTTGGACCCGGTGGCGGATGGATCATTTGTACTGCTAGAGACGTTACTGTTGCCGACGTAATTCGCATCGTCCCGGAGTCGCTGGCGCAGCTCGTGGATGCTCGCGACGCCCTCGCCACTGGACAGCGCGCCGCTCAGATCCCCGTCCCAACGTGCCACTTCCTCCTGCTCTTCATCGTGGGCTTGTACTGCGGCGAGCAGGATGAAGCCCGCGACGATATCCGAGATCACGAGATCCGGGCTGCCGTAGAAGAGCCGCGCGAGCACGTTCGCGACCACGGACATGGAGTCATGCTGCGTGCCGGCGCCGCCAAACAGGTTGCACGTCGCGCAGCGGATGCACGAGCAGAGCGACTTGCAGCGCTTCTCCCAGCGCTGCTGGTGCGGCACGTACACGTCCGAGTTGGGGATCGATCGATCCAGTTCTACACAATCAGAACACCAGCAACAGAGAGGTCAGTTCGTCTATCGGCATTTCAGCGTGCGTCGCATCGGGGCCCGTGCGCTCTTCGCGCGGTGCCAGCCCCCTCTCCGTTTCTTGAACGTGGAGAAGCCAGCCGGGGGGGCGCACGCGAGCGGGCCGCCTCAACGGACGTGGGAAAGCAAAGAGAGCGGGGCGTGTACCGGCCAAGAGCGACTGGCGTTCCGACTGCGCCGAGGAAACAGCGGCGACAGTACCGTGGCGCGACGCGGTGCCTTCGGCGTGGTAGTGGTCGTGCTCGTGGAGGTGCGGCGGCGCGCCACCGAGGATGCAGAAGCCCAGCGTGAACGTAAAGCTCACTTCCGCGACCATCGCGCCGGCGATCGCCTAATAGTCACAGCAACCAGCGTCAGGTATCTGCATCGACACATAGCCAGGCAAGCAACGAGAAAACGTACCAGCACAAAGTGGGCGTCAGGGAAGCAGAGCTCGACGTGGTACCAGAACGCGACGCCGGCGACGCCGTACGCGAGCATGAACACAGACCAGAGGGCGTGCACCTGGAGCAGCCGCGGCATGAGCATGCGGCGCTCGTACTCGACGATCGTGCCCTTGGCCGAGACGTGGACGATCATGAGGTAGACGCAGGCCATGAAGCCGTAGATCGGGATGGCCGCGAGCATGAACCAGAACGGGATGCCCTCGGTCGTGAAGCTCATGCTCGAGCACCGGCGCCCGAACGCCACGTAGCCCACGGCCAGCAGCACGAACGGCACCTGGTACAGGATGAGCACGAGCGCCGGGCAGTAGAGGTCGTCGCTGCCCACGCGGCTGCGCCGCCCGAAGACCACGAGCGCCGGCATGACGCCGGGCAGTCAGTCAATGAGGTGGAGCTCTTCGCGTTTGACCGGGAGATGATGGCGATCGTCTGGGAAAGCGCTTATGTTGCAGGAATGATGGCGTGACATAACCCAAAGTGCGGGACAGGGAACTTCGCCGACCCAAAATAGAGCGGCATCACGCATTCTGATGCAGTGATTTGGGTTGCCGCGAGCTTCCTCGATTGACTGACTTGATGGTATTGTGACAGTAGCCACGTCTTGCTTTCTGACCGCGTCTCTTCACGAAACCTCCCCAACATGGGCGAGAGTCTCGCCGCGAGACGACGGCGTGGCCCACCTGACTTGAAGTTCGCCACCGAAGAACAAAAAACAGATTCTGAAAAAACGGACAATCGGAGTGACCTATGTTCAAGTGCAACCTGAGTCGACTAAAGTGGATTTCCACCGGAGTGAAAGTGCCTGCGAGCCGGGCGCGTGGGGGGAGATCCCTAAGAATGGATCTCTATGACGAAACGGATCCATTTTCCCCATGAGTCTGGTGTTCCATCCTATTCGTAGGAAGTGTGGAAGGGCGAAGATAGGTGAGGTCATCTTTCGTTCATCCCTTCTCGTCATCATCGTTGCGGTGACGATGGCAATATCCACCATGACCGAGATTTCCGTAGCGTCCTTGAGGTTACCATTCCAGTGTGTGAGAAATGGAGCGTCGCTTCGCTTGCGGGGACGAATGTGGTGCAAGTGGATTCCGAGTGGGTGAGCGAGCGAGGACCCGAAGGAACTGGGAACACTTTAGGAGAATACATACGTTGGTTGTGGGTCTCACTTGTATGCAGCCACGTCTGCTACGAGGACAGTGATGTTGTCTTGGGTCCGGTGGTCTAGCGCGTACTTGAGGATCGCGTCGGCAGCACTCTGGGCGTCGGGGCACTTGGCGGCCATCTTTGCTGCGGCATTGTTGGACATGACGTCCCACAAACCGTCGGTGGCCATGATCAGGAATCGGTCGTCACTTGTGATCGAATGGGTCTGGATCTCCGGCTCGCTTGTGATGTATTGCTTCAGAGAAATGTCGCCGATCGACCGGGACATGGCGAGGGCTCCATTCACGCGTGCGCAGTCCACATACCTCATCATGGGCCACATGATCTTGGCCAAAATGGGCGGCTGCGTGACCACTGCGCCCTTGGCTTCGAGTCGGTCGCGCTCATCCTTTCGGTCAGGCTTTTGATCTGTGGGGACAAATCACAACGGCCGAATAAGAACTACGGCTCGCACGGATTCATGAGGGGAAATCACAAAAAGCGTACCGATTGACATTGGGATAGCTTTCCCCTTCTTGGTGGCGACAATCGCGCGGGAATCGCCGACATTACCAACATAGAGGACACCGTCTCGAATCACCGCGACAAGGCACGTGGATCCGTCCTCGACGCCCATCTTCTGCGCCACACCGTTTGGTGCGTCCCGCATATTCGCCGTCCGCGTCATGAATAGTCGCTGTGTCCTCCTGGCGATCTCGCAAAACTCCTCATCTATCCAAGCCAATCGCACAAGATAGTCAGGCACACCATCCACCAAAGTTTCCACCCAGGAAAAAAAACTAACGCACCTAGCTTCTGGACCCCGCGAGAGATCGCGATCTCAATATTCTGGGAGGGCTGGAGACTCTCGTCGATCCGCGCGAATACGTGTTCGGCCGTGTAGCGCGACGCGCGGTCGCCGCCGTGGCCGTCAAACACGCCAAAGCAGCCCTCGAACGGACCGCTGTACCCATTCAGCGTCATGCGCTGCGGGCCGCGCCCGCCGACAAAATACGCATCCTAAAGAGACAGAGGGAGATAGCAACAGGGTCAGCGCCGCGCACCATAGTCTCGTCAACCCATATTCGCCTGTTCTCCGCACCTCCTGGTTGTTCTTGCCGCCGCGGTTGGTCGCGACGCCGACCGGGTTCACGTCGTCGTCCGAGGCCACCTCCGTGCGCGTGCGCGAGCGCTCCTCGCGCTTGTGGGACTTGCGCTGCATGCACTCGTCCACGCTGCGCGGCGTGTCGATCCCGGGCACCGTCATGCTGTGTGAGTTGGTGGTGTGTTCGCTTTGTTTCTTTTTCGTTTATGCGCGCTATGGGTTTTCGTTTTTGTTTCGGAAGCGACTTTTTGACCGATGGATGATGGGGGCTTTTCGAGAAGGAATCTCTGGGGGCTCGCGGCTTTTTGTTGCTGTTGCGTTTTTTCTTTGGGAAAGAAACACGGTCGTAAAATGCGACAAGGACGCCGGGGAACCAATCTTTTGGCTTTTGGGCTTCCTCGTCTGCCGCCAGCCTTTGAGCGCTCGTCGTCGCCTAGTCGTGGGCCGAGTCAGTCGAATTGCCGAGTGAGGGGCATTTCCAGCGGCGTCTGGCTCGACGTGCTGTTTGTTGTTGTTGGAGACTTGTTGGGAGTCCCAACAAGTCTCCAACTTGGGACGGAACGCCTCGCGCCCGGCCTCAAAGCGACAGGGCGTCCCACTCATTTTAATCCCGTTGGGTGACTCTATCTGCTGTTTGGGGAGATGGCTTCCATTTCGCAACGTCGTGGGAAGCATCTCGAGCCAACAGAAACTCTAATTTGGCAACCAAGTTGGACCGGACACAAGGTATACACTTATAGAGGTGTGTGGTTTTGAACAGGCTTATTATGGTGTTATGAAATAGGCGAAGTTCCGAGTTGATGTTGGTCAGAACGGTCTTAACATAATATTCGAGAGGTAATGAGCCGTTTCAGAACGAGCATTATGATCACTGTCGAAAACGGCTCTGGAACAAAACACAAACTGAACAAAATAAACTGTGGCCCAACAGGCCGCATCACCTTGAAAATGATGTGTTCTGCAGCTGCGTGGAGCGGGCTGTGGATGGATGCTTCGGTGTGTGCGTGTACGGTATCGATGGGTCCAGCGCATTTTATCAACATGCTCATGCGAGCCGTTTGAGGGCCACCAACGCCAGCAGCCACGTTGATGGCGACATGGGTCATCCGTGGAAACATTCCCCATACATCTCTGGGCTCCATTTGAGGCAGTCGATCCTCTGACGCAGTCTCCTCTGTTGACACAGGGAGAACCAGATTGTGGGCACGAAACCTGGTCTATCGGCCAGATGGACACATGCGATGATTATCAGAGCGCGCTCTAATGAAGCTGATTCAGTACACGACCCGAAACTAGTCCAGTGTGCAGGCTAGCCTGATTTACCATCATTCCGCTTGCGATCCCCATCCTAATCGGGACGGGGAGAAAACGCAGCCAGCGAACGGAAAAGCATGACCACGGCGTACGACGACCTCGCGTTTGTGGCGCCGCGCGGCGCGCCGGCGGTACGTGTGTGCGCCCACCTCAGCGTGTGTTCTCTCTGTTTGTGGGCCTAACACCAGTATCCGTGGAGAAACCAGTCCAGCGCCGAGCTCTATTGCAAGGACTGCGATGAGATCGCCACCCAGACGACGCCCGGTGCGTTCCTCGTGACGCGGCGCTGGGAGAGAGCACTTGCTGTGGGCATACTGACGTACGTATGTGTTTGTGGGTGGACCGCGGCAGACAGGAAGCGCTGCCTGATCTGCGGTTGCGAGCTGGAGGACCGCGCGGCTGCGAGCCGCCAGCGAGTACGTGGGCTCCACGAGATCTTCGAGGTGCCGATCCCCCGATGACTGACAAGTTTGATGCACCGTAGAGCGCAGAGAGTATCCCAGCTGACCCTGCTAATGCATCGGAACGGGATATCGAGCGTCTCATGCAGCTGCTCGTGGAGTCGCTGGGTGGAGAAGGCTTGGGTGGTGTCAATGACGCACGCCGCCCGGCAGCTCAGTCGGCGGGTACGTGCGCTGTGCTTTGCATGGCTAGTGCATGTTGAAGTGTCCCCAAGCGCTGAGATGCTTTCCATGTGTCTCACGTTCGTCAGTCGCAAACCTCGGGTCCTTCACTGCGGATCAGGCGTCGACGATTGAAGTTGCTGTCGCCGTGAGTGGCATCAGTGGCGAGGTGAGGCGTTGAGTGGGATCTCCGAGTGAAACCGGGCCAGCTTATTTCCATGGGATCTTGTCACCCCGGCTCACGCGCTGCGATGGGGTGTACCAGGTTGTCGCTGTGCCGGCCAATTTTGGTCCATGCGAGTCGCTGCCACGAGCGCAAATCTGTGTCGCAGACCCACTCGACGGATCGCAGCCGTTCCGCAACGCTGAGGCGCTCAAGGGCAAGATTGTCGTGATGGAGAGAGGCACGTGTACGTTCGCACAAAAGGTGGTGCGAGCCCAGGCAGCAGGCGCCGTCGGCGTCATCGTCATCCAGACCTTCGACGTCTGGCCGTACACCATGACGGACTCCAAAGGCGAGAGCGCGAGCCTCACGATCCCAGCGTTCATGCTGAGCATGAAGCAGGGCAAACGGTACGAAAACTATTGACTGCAAGCGAACTGCCTTACTGACGCTGCGGTGCTGCGTGGGGTCAGATTCCTAGAGTACTTGCGCGAACATGGTGGCGAAACGGCGCCGTCGGCGGAAATCACCGTCCGCAAGAACGAACGAGAGTGTGTGATCTGCCAAGTCGAGATGACGATCGGCGCGAAGCTCACTCGCATGCCGTGTCAGGTGAGCCCTCTTTTCTCCTGTGCAGATCCTTGTAGTACAGTAGATGCACTCGGTTCTGATCCTGTGGTGGCGGCGTTCGATGGTGTTTAGCACATGTTCCACACGGACTGCCTCCACCAATGGCTCAAGATCGGCAACTCGTGCCCCATTTGCCGTGTCGAGATTCCCTCCAAGAACGGCTCCAGCTCGTCGGCGCCGACGCCCGCGCAAGAGCAGCAGCGCGCCGCCGCCTGGGGCGCGTGGTTCTCCTGAGGCTGCAGCAGAATGTAGCCATGTGACAAGCTCACCCAGTTTTGAAACCACATCTCTATATCACCTCCTTTTCTCAATCATTCGCCCTTATTTTGCAATTTTAGACGAGCTCCAGCCATTGGTCACTGGTGAACTCACAATCGGCATCAAGCGACACATCCTCCATTTCCCCCGCCGCGCGCTCCGCCAGTTCTACGTCCGTCTGTCCGCCATGGAGTTCTTCGCCTCGCAGGCCACCACGGGCCCCGCCTTCTGCCCGCACTGCGGCACGATCCTCGACCACCCGGACACCAACAACATCGTCTGTTCGGCCTGCGAGTACCGTTGCCAATACCAGAGTACGTGAGACCGTGGCTCCTGTCTATCTATCTCTATCCACAGGACGCTCACGGGGTTGTGTCCATTCTCGATAGACTTGCCGTCGCTCTCGGTCGTGACCGTCAGCGAAGAGAAGCCCGCGCCTAAGTGGCTCAAGGCTGACCATTCCATGAGCGAGGTCAAGGGCCCGGCGCGCGCGACCGTGGAGGAGACCTGTCCAAAGTGCGGCAACCCGCAGATGGACTACTACACGATGCAGCTGCGCTCGGCCGATGAAGGCCAGACCGTGTTCTACGAGTGTAAGAAGTGCGGCCACAAGTTCTCGGTCAACAACTAATACAGAAGATGCTTTGCTTTTCCTCTTGTCGCTTGTCCATTATTGACTGGGGTGGGCGTATCCTATACTAGCATTATTCTATCCCTCAGAGCACCGTGCATTCTTCTTTCTGTATATCCTTCCGACGCGGGTGCGACGGCTTTACTGCATGGAGAACCCCGTGATTTCCATGTTGATCACGAGTGTGAGGTACGTCTCCATGTCTTCGCGTGTCTTGTACTGCGGGACATCGATGCGGTTGAAGCACGTGTGGGCCTTCGGGTAGAGCCCCGTGGGCGGCACGCCGCACGCGACGATCTGGATGCCGAATCGCCGCACGCGGCCGTCGTTGCTCAGCAACGCCTTGAAGCCCTCCACGGGGACACGCGAGGTGCCCGTGACGAACTGCAGCAGACGCGCGCGTTCCTCCTGAGAGAACGCGCGCACGGTCTCCCAAAACCACTCGACGACTTTCTTCTCCTGCTTGGTCGGGTGGTCAAAGTCCTGGTACTTGACGTCCGTGTGGCGCATCCAGTCGTCGACGTCGATGTGCGGCACGCCGCAGATGAGCAGCTCGAGCTCTTGGTAGTCGAACACGGCCAGCAGTGTGCGCGGGATGACGTCGTAGAGGCCCTGGAGGATCGCGTTGATCTGGTCGTGGACGCTGTCGAACATTTTATACTTGATGAGCAGGTCGAGATATTCGTCCTTGTTCTCGTCGGTGACGGGGATGTCTTTGCCGCCGGGCTTGAGCTCGTCCGTGATCACTGCGCCGTGCGCGTCGAGCCGCTGAATTGTGAAATCTAGACACAAGTTCTCGACGTTGTCGTTTTCCCGCAGCCACTTGGCATTCCGGAAGAGCTCCTCGTCCAGGAACTCGAGATCCGAGAACGAGATGGGCACGCCCAGCAAGTGCTTGAGCAGCGGTAGCGAGAAGTGGACTGTGAGCAGTTGACCTTCGAGCAGACACTTGGCGATCAGCCGGCCGATGAACTGGTAGGACTTGAGGTGGTCGCGGTGGATCTGGGCCGAGTTCGGGTTGATCCAGTACCCGAGGTTTTCCACGTGGGTCGCGTGGAAGAGCCCATACGATTCATCAAAAAGCTTCTCGCAGAGCAACAGCACCCATTCGCGCATCAAGCCGCCGGCATCCAGCCCGGGCTCTTCAATAAACTCGATGCGGAGCCGCTGCCGCAAGTCAGACGCCGGCACGAGCATGAGCAAGTGCATGGACTCGTTGAGCACGGCCTCGCGGCGGATCTTAAGCAGCAAATGGCCTTCTTCCCACGGGATCGAGACCTTGTCGAGCTCTTGCAGGAACCACCGGACCTTGAGGCGAAACGAGAGCGCGGCCACGGCCTCAAAGTCGATGACACTGGTCGCGCGCGGGAACTCCTCAGTGTCGATCGCTCGCGCGTTGTGGATGACGGTCTCAGCTGGCACCCACTGCACGACGCCGTTGGCATCAACGTGGCGCACGTACCCGACCGATTGCTGTGAGATGAATGGGCCGCCATCGTCGCTCGCGCTTGCGGCACTCGCGCTGTTCGTCGTAGAGCCGATAAATGAAGTGACTGACATAGTTGTGTCGACACGGCCGTCGTGGATGCGGCGAATCGTGGGTGAGAATTGACCGCTCGCCCCCGCCGATGCGTGCATGGTAAGCTCGGTCTCGACGCCGACACTTGGGTCTGCGGGGCGCTGGCTGCGGCTGCGCTGCTGTCCGGAAAGCGCGGTCGGCGGTTCATACAGGTACGCATCCATGTCGTCGTCGTCACCGAGCGCGGACGAGGCCGGGGACGGCGGCGAGGCATTGTCGCCCGACGTGTCCGCCGTCAGGATGCTGATCCGCGACGGCAGGCAGTCGTCCGTGCGCACCCAGCGGAACTGGCCGTCCTCGGTCTTCTCGCGCTGCCAAAGGTTACGTCTCCGCGCGCCGCGCTGGCGCTGGTTGAGGTTCATGGCGTTGAGTCGGCGCACGTGGAACGACCGCGTGCGCGCGGCCTGGAGCGTCTGCTCCTCGGACGAGAACGCAAACGACCGCACGCTCTTGAGCCCGTTCTTGGTGGCCGCCGCGGTTTGCGCGGTCGTGGGCGACGCGACGGCTTGCTGCGAGATCACCTGCGGCGTGCCGCACATGAGGCACTCGCGCTTGGCCGGGTGGTTCTCGTGGTAGCACACCGAGCACTGCCACTCGACCTCGCCGGCCTCGATAAAGCTGTCGACAAGTGAGTGGCGCTGCATGTTGTTGTTCATGTTGTCGTTCTCGACGAAGCGCCGCAGCCGCCGCTGGTGGCAGCAGTAGATCGTGACGCTGCCCAGCCCGACCGTGAGCATCGCGCCGAGGAAGATGTAGAGGTAGAACGAGAAGCCTTCGCGCGGCATGTCGTACGCGCTCGTCCCGTTGGTGTTGTTGTAGCTCGGCATGAGCGTCGCCGTGCCCGTGTTGAGCGTCGGGTTCCACGCCGTCGAGCCGTTCGTGGCCGACGACGAGACGTTGCCGAGCTGCAGCAGCCGCACGGCCGCGCGCAGTGAAGCCATCTCGGTCAGCTTTTCAGGAGCTGTTTGCGCTCCGCTCGGGAGCTCCTCGGTCGTGGCAGAGCGCGATCAAGCACCGCGCGTTCTGGCGCTGGCCCGTTGGCTTCTCTCGCGCGACGGTTGAGCGGAAACTCGGCTCCGAGAGACAGGAAGAAGGGCCTGTGAAGCGGCATGGCGCGCGTAGCGTCCCACCCACAACACCCGCGCCCATCCGGTTCGTAAATTCCTTCCATGTCTGTGTTGCTGAGCGCCGGCTGGTTGTGATTGGTTCCGGAAAAGTTAGGAAACGAAGAACCGGGCCGGTGGAAGAGGAAGGGCAAACCCTCGCTTTAATGAGTTTCGTGATCTAGTGACTCATTTGGCGGTTGTATTTGCTCTGTGTGTTGTGTAGTTGTTGGGTATGTAGGTCACTATAATCAGGAGTGAGCCTGTCCGACCCCCGTCCGTGTTCCGTGGGACGAGTTCCAACACGGGACAAGGTCCCGAAACCGGGTTTCCAACCCGGGTTCCAGTTAACCCCAGAACCCTTTTTTTCTTGGCTGGGTTGCAAACCCACCCGTTGGGACTACGGCCCAGCGAAGTTGCCGTGTGCCAAGAAAAAAAGACCCGAGCCATCACCACGCTCCCGATCGGCGCGAGATGGCGCGCGACGACGCGTCCCCCGAGGCGCCGCCGCCGCCGCCGCCGCCCATGTCGCCCCCGCAGCCTATGGCGTCGCCTCCGCTGCCACCGCCGCCGAGCTCGCCGCCATTGCCGCCTTTTTCTGGCCGCGACAGCGCGAGCCCGCCGAGCGACAGCAGCGGGTCGTTCCCGCCACCGCCGCCCTTCCCGCCGATGCCGCCGCTGCCGTCGCTGAGCCGCCAGACGTCCGAGACCTCGAGCACGAAAGGATCGAGAAAGCGGAACCCAGCGCGCCCCGAGCACGTCGCGTCCCACGACGGCACGAGCTCGAGTTTCTCGTCGCCGCTGCCGCCCTGTCCCGAGGACCCGCCGGCGCCGCCGCCGCCGTCGTGCACGCCGCCGATGTACCAGCCGCAGGACGAGCCCGATGAGGCCACGACGGAGGGCGGAGACGAATACGACGACGACCGCGTGTCGAGCAGTACGCAGCGAGACCCGCGAAGCAGTGTCGAGATCGACGACGACGAAAGCGCGGACGCCGACACCGAGGACATGGAAACGGACGTCCAACAAGACGAGAACGAAGGCGAAGGAGACGCCGAGGAGAAGATGCGCCAGCTGTCATCTCCGCCTCCACCTCCGCCTTCTCCGCCGTCAGCGATGGACTCTGACGTTGGTGGTGGGCTGGGCCCTCCACCACCGCCTCCTTCCCCACCGCCGTTCTCCCCACCAGGCAGCAAGGGGGCCTCCTCGGTCACCACGGATGAGGACTACTCGCAACCCACTAACAAGGAAAGTCAGGAGAGCAGCGTCTCAACCAGCAGTGTCAGCTCCAGCATTGCGTCGATGCGAACTGCCGCAAGCAACCGAGAGATCATGGCGCTGGACTTTCCGAGGGATACATCACCGGGGGAGCAGTCGCGATTCTACATCGGTGATATCGAGAACTACACAATCATCGACAAGGTCGGATCTGGCACGTATGGGTACGTTGGTTGTCGCTTCTATTGCTTACAATCGAAGGATATCGTCGATGGATGTTGACGTTGTTGCTCTCCTTGGTGATCAATGTCGTGGTATTTCGCAACCAAAGGGAGGTTTTTAAGTGTCAACACAAGGTCACCAAGGATATTGTCGCACTGAAGAAACTGCGGTCAGATGTGGAGAAAAATGGAGTATGTAATGCGGATGGCACCGTCAGGACGTGATGTTGGATTCGGCTAACTAACTTCTCGTGCCATACAGTTCCCAGTGACGTCTATTCGCGAGATGAAGATTCTGAAGCAACTGAAGCACCCGAACGTGGTTGCGTTGAAAGAGCTCGTATCATCAAGTGGTAAGGCACGACTCTTCCCGTGGGTTTTCAGCATCCACGCATCTGACGTTGTCTTGTTTTCCTGGATCCATAGCTCCAGCAAAGGAAGGAAAGCGCCCGCCTCTTTACTTCGCTTTCGAATTTGTCGAGCATGACTTGAGTGGTCTACTCAACCACCCGCGCGTCAAGTTCAGTCGTACACAGATCCAGTGCTACATGCGGCAATTACTCTGCGGGCTTGCGTTTATGCATCGCAACAAGATCGTTCATCGAGACATCAAGGCGTCGAATCTGCTGCTCAACAACCAGGGGATGCTGAAGATTGCGGACTTTGGACTTTCCCGCTTCTGGAACGATGTAGCGGCGAAGGCCGGGCGCTACACGAACAAGGTCGTGACGCTCTGGTATCGACCTCCTGAATTGTTGTTGGGGTCGACATCCTACGACTGCTCTGTCGATGTGTGGTCCGCTGGTTGCATATTTGCCGAGTTGCTGATGGGCCGGCCCATTTTGCAAGGCAAGACTGAAGTCGACCAACTCCAGATGGTGTTTGGCTTGGTGGGTCTGCCCACAGAGGAGAACTGGCCGGACTTCAAGAAGCTTCCGGGCGCGAAAGACATTGTGCTTGAGGAGAAATACGTCTGCCCGCTGCGTGAGCGGTTCAAAAAGTACGTATGAGCGAGTTGTTGACATCATGATGGGTATACTCACTCTAGATACTGCTACGTAGCTTTCCGCCTCACGCTGTCGACTTGCTGGAGAAGCTTCTGACGCTGGATCCAGCCAAGCGGATCACGGCTGCAGAAGCAATGGACCATGACTACTTCTGGCGTGTTGTCACGTGCAAGCCTCGAGAGTGCGTTCGTTGGTCTGATACGGGCATTTTGTACGTTTGTGATTCTCACTCTCGCTTGTGGTGCTCTGTTCTTTTTCGTGCAGCTTGCCGAAGTTCGGTGTGTCTTCGTCTCATGAATATCAGTCGAAGAAGCGTCACCATGAGGCCGCCGCAGCTGCTGCAGCTGCCGCATCTCAGGGTGGAGAAACCGATCGAAACGTGCGACCTCGTCACTACAGAGGCGGCGACGGCCATCACCGATCATCTCATCAGCACGGTGAGAAGAGCAGCCACCACCACAGCAGCCGAACGGATCGCGGACGGCCCCATCACCGCGCCCGAGAAGGTGGTGACCATTACGTTGACCGAGACCGAGAGCCGCGCGACCGGTCGCGATCACGATCGCGAGAGCGCCACCGCGACCGTGATCGATCTCGAGAACGTGGAGAAGAACGATCCCATCGTGGTCGCTGAGTCGAGCATCGCCCAATAAGTTACTTTGAGAAAACGAAAAACAGCATCCAACATCGAACCCACCATACAAAAATGTAAATACGAGAAAAGATGGTGCGTAAATGGTAATTATTGTAATGCTTCTCTAGTCAGTCTTCCGGGGTTGTGCCACGTGATGATGATGCCCGACCCAGTTCCGAAGATGAAGAGCCAGGCACTGCTGTTGCTCGCGCTGCTCGGCGCGTGCGCGACGCTCTCGCACGCGCTCTTCTTCTACGTACCGGAAGACGTGAGTCATGTCGCGATCTTATTCTGTTTGTGGGGTGTGAGTGTATGGCGATTGACCTGCGTTGGCATTGAACACACACAGAGCCACCGGTGCTTTCTCGCGGACGTGCCCGCCGACACGACGTTCCATGCCGAATACGAGTCCCCCGACACGAGCGACACGATGGTACGGGCCGCTGGGCGCTATTTAGACGCTCGCGCGTGCTAACGCGTGTGTCTGTACATGGCCGCGACAGAAAACCGCGATCGCGCTGTACGCGCCGAACCCGCAGCCGGGCAACACCAACGTGCTCGCTAAACAGGAGGTCACCAACGCCAAGGTACGTCCTCCTAGCCTCCGTAACAGCCCTCGAGAATGTTCTGTGACGTGGCGCGTCTATACTACCGTAGGGCGCCGTGTCATTCACGTCCACGATCAACGGCGACCACTGGGTGTGCGTGAGCCTCGACTCGACCGACTTTGCGCTCCCCAAGGGCTCGAGAATGGTACGTGGTCTCCTCCTGTCGGTGCGTATCGACGAGTGCGCGCTGGATCTGATTTGAGCTTTTCGTGCAGCGCTTCTCGCTCAAGATCGCAATGGGCCCGAGCTCCCAGGAGTACAAGGATCTCGCGAAGAAGACCCACCTGGACGACCTCCAGCTCGAGATCCTCAAGCTGCGCGACCGCGTGCTGGCCATCCAGCGCAACCAGGACTACGCCAAGGTAAGTCGCAGAGGGACGTATGGGTGTGTGAGTACTACTCTGACCCGCGTGCGTGCATTGTATGTCCCCACAGGCCAAGAGTCTGCTCTTCCAGTCGCGCATCGAAAGCAACAACACCAAGGCCATGTGGGTCTCGGTCGTGCAGATCCTCATCCTGCTGGCCACGGGCTTCTTCCAGGCGCAGCACCTGCGCCACTACTTCCACAAGAAGAAGCTCGTCTAAACCTAGGGCACGATGCGCCCCACACCACCACTATAGATCGTTGGCCTGTTGTCGTCACCATCAGCATGTTCATTTCGCATTGTTATGTTAAGTACTGTTTTCTCTTTCGCGACGCTCAGCTCTAGTTGATCGCGGCACCACCGCCGGACGCACCGTCACGCTCCCGTTCCTTCTGAAGCGCGAGCTGCATCGCGTTGTGGATCATGCGGCAATCGTTTGTGTACGGCACCGAGTAGTCCACGAACGAGCCTGCGAAAGCGCCACAAAGAACAAATCCAACGTCACTTCCCGATTGCCGCGCCTCAGCCGCGCACGTGAAGCCGAGCCCTTACCTAGCACGCCAAGCACGGCAAAATGCTTGTAGGACTTGCGGTGGATGCTGATGGGGATGCCGATGAGCACGCCAGCCACGCAGCACTGAGAGAACGAAGAGACAGACACACAGGGAGTCAACGAGAGGGTCAGAATGAGCGTCCGCAGCGCGCGCGAATCGTTCCAAGTGTGGCGGAATGGAGACGCACAAGCACTTGTCGGTTGATCATGCAGGACGTGAGCATCTTCTGCAGCTCCGCCGAGTCCTCATGGCCCTTGGGCGTGTCCTCCGCGTCCAGCTTCTTGAGGAACATACTGGCCGCTCGATCAGGATTCGGAGAGCTCCGATACGCACATGGACACCACCGGGCGAGTGCCATCACGAGAACCGCGTTTGAGTGACATTCTCCCGCTTGAATGACGAAGAACAGGAGTGATAGTGACATGGCTACACAACTTCAACAGCGTTTCTTGTTCAAATGGGAGCTATACGATTCATAATGGACAAAGCTGGGGAAATCACACGTTGGTGAGTGCAGTGTACGACGTGCGGGGCGTGGCTTGAGTGCGGAACGTCGGGGCTTCACTCGCCCACGTCATCGACGCGGAGCCGCTCAGGCTCAGGCTGCTCGACCAGCCCAGGCGCAGCGCGGATTGCGGAAGGATCTCGTTGGCGGTTGTCGTCGAGGCGATGTGGCGCTTGGCGTTTTCAATATCCGACACGACTGGTGTCTGCTCGTGGCGGGCGTCGAGGCGGTTCATCACGGCTTTGACGCAGTTCGCGAAAAGCACCAGGTGACGAGCAAACCAGAGCAGCAGCACGATAGTGTTGAACGCGATGAACACATTGGCGAACGCGACGCGCCGCTGGAGTGGCATCAGCGTGCCTCGTAGGAAGGCAAAGCTGAGTGCAAAGTTGGCGATCAATACCAGCGAACTGGCAATCAACACGGTCTTCAACGTTCCGTTTGTGAAGGGCCTCATCACCACAACGGCAAGAATGTACAGCCCGTGGATCGTGATCAGGAGGCTGAGTAGCAGCTTGTTGGAGTTCAGCACTCCAATACTGAGGCCGGCAGTGAGCTGGACGATCACGCCGAGTACGAAGAACAGGCGCATGGAGTACCTCGTGTCCAAGTAGAACGCCCCCAAGGTCGCGATGTGCTTGTAGTCGCACAGTTGGTCTTCGGTCTTGCAGAGAACGGCACGCATCAAGATTGCCAGCATCGCCACGCAGGCGACCACGATCGTGATGATGGCCAAGGCAAGGAGGCCAGGGCTCAGCAAGCTCGAGTAGATCTCCATCGTGATCTCGAACGACGCCATGATGCTCAGCGGGTAGAGGCTGAAGAACCACACAAGTCCGCACAGTCCGAGTAATCGATAGGCGCGTCTGTGGGCAACGTCGCTGAACGCGTGGTAAGAAACCCTTCGACGATGCGCAATCACTGCAGCGATACCGAACAGGAACAAAAACAACCCCATGACGACACTAAAGCCGGTCACCGTGAGCTGAAGGAGCTTGGTTTCCTTGTACCCAATTCGATCAGCGAATCCGACGAGCCCGTCCAAGATGAGTACAGTTTCAAGTCGACGGCCCTGCGGTGCTGTCTTGCTGGACGCTTTGTGCTGGATGAGAAACCGAGTCCACGCGAACGAGTCAGAAAAGTCCCATAGGAAGAATGGGCTGCGTAGCAGCGTGAGTTCGGACACGGACGCCATTTGCTGTACATGCGTCACATACACGCAAAACTCCCAAGCGTTCGGTGACCACCGAGGCGCTGGCCACTTGAAAGCTGGGTCGACGCTCATATAATGGAATACGATGAGCAACGCGACGGACACTGCGCTGATGACAGACGCTAGATGGCGCACGGCTATGTGGAACCGTGTCCCGGTTTCAGCGTACGGAGTACCAGCCACGCTCGCTGCGCCACGATTTTTGCCTCCGATGATAAGTGGGGGCGTGTGAACACTGTTGTTCGCCGAGTGGTTGCCAGTGATGTCCTTCCATGGGTCGTCCATATCATCGATAGACGTTTGGCCACGCACGTATTTCTCCCCCTCAGTCGTTTTCTCCCAGTCGTCCTCATAATTCGGTGATATCATGGGTATAGCGTTTTGAGCCGCATCACTTTGCGCAAGTGCTTCTGCAGAAGCGAGATTGGTCGGTGCGTTCGTTTCAATTGCGATTGGTACTTCAACTAGTGGAGGCGCTGACGTGGCCCCTTGTCCTGAAGGCGGTGTGGAAGTAAGCGTTTCTTCTGTCGACGTTGCTTCGTCATCCGAGCTCGGTGATCTCATCGGCGCATCCGTAGATACAACTGGAGTCGGGCTTAACGCCGCACTGTCATCGGTACCAGGAGTCGTCGCAGCCGGTGAGTTCACCACAGGCTGACTTGTCGAGGGGGTAGCTCCATCTGCAGACGGCGATTCCGACACTGGGCTCGGGTTCGAAGGCGGTGGCTCCACCGATGTCGGCTTGTTCCACACTGGCGGTCCCTCACTCACGGGCGATGCGGGACTCACAGGAGATGGTAAAGGACTCGGAACCGCTGACGAATCCGAACTCACCGGTGGGGGTAGCGGTGGTGTCGTCGGTGCCGCTGTGTCCACCGGTGGATCTTCACTCACAGGCGGCTCAGAGCTCACCGGAGGCGCAGGAGGATCGACAACAACGGGAGACTCTGTGGTTGTTGGCGGAGGCGGCGGCGGCGTCGTCGGTGCCGCTGTGTCCACCGGTGGATCTTCATTCACAGGCGGCTCAGAGCTCACCGGAGGCGTGGGGGGAACGGATGATACGGGCGCCTGGCTACTCGCTACGGGCGGTGGAGTTGATTCCGGTGCCATCGTAGTTGCTACTGGTGGTTCGGTGTCGGAAGGTGCCGAGGTAACTGTGTCGTTGGTTACTGGCGGCGGGAAACTTGGATCGACAGGAGGCTCTGCACTTCGTGGCAAAGGGCTTTCTGTGCCGGGGCTTGGCTCGGAGCTCGGTTCAATGGAAGGTAGTTGAGGCGTCGCCACTGGGGCTTCGGTAGGGCTTGGCGGTGGCGTATCTGCATCTTCCGGAGGTGTCGTTGAAGACGACGGCGGTTCCGCGGAGTCGGTCGTTGGTGGCTGTGTCGTCGAAAGTGGCGTGGGCTCGGGCGAGTCGGGTGGTAGCGACGACACTGAAGGTGGCTCTGTCGATGGAGATGATGTCGTTGGCGCTTCACTTGGTGCTGGAGTCTCTGCTGTAACGACCGGGGTTGGATTTGTCGTGGGTGTCGGCTCTCTTGGTGGTTCGGGACTAGAGGACGGAGGAGACTTCTCGGGCGGGGCTGGAGGTGCTTCCGTCGAGGGAACGAGCGGCGCTGGCGTAATATTAGAGCTTGGATCCACTGGAGTTACAAGTGGTGGTGGGGTCATCGTGACCTCGCTCGTCGGTGAAGCGCCCGTTGCTTCGGTAGCTACAGGGCCTGTACTTCCGCCTTCTTCAGCAACTTGAAGCTCGCGATGTTGTCGCTGCTCAGCGTAGTGACCGTTCGTACACGCCACTGTCATGCACAGCGCCACAACCAGCCATTGCGGGATGCCCCGGCGCACTGGCATGTTGCCTGCCCAAGCAGGGCACGAGAACGACGACGCAAGTGCTGCCTCGCGCCTCCGTCAAGCGGGTGAAGCTGCTAGCTGCGGGGCTGCTTCCCTGTAGTGTAGGTTTCGTGAGTACGCCAGCTTGGTACCGAATGAGGGACAGAAACTTGGCTCCTTCTCATCAGCTTGACGATTGCGAGCGTAAATCGACCTTCCAAAGCATCCATAGAACTGGAAGAACAGCTGAAGAGTCAGGTCAGGCAATCAGATACCGGACGAATAATCCTCGAAAAGGCGCGATCCTGTGAAGCAACGTCAGATTGTTTGAAGAGAGAGTCGGGGAACCGTCGCTTCACGTCCGACCAGCGCTCCGCTTGGGTTCGGTCAGTCGAGAATACCACCCATTTCCCCAGTTGAAATCAGGAGCAGAGAGAACCATACGTAACGAGAGCACTGCCTCGCTGTCGTTGGGAATTCTTGCTGGTTACGAGGAATGTGGCTAACCGTGGGATCCTTGTTTTGAGTACAGCGGGAGCATGCCGCTTTTCCCAGGGGAATTAATGGGATGGCTCAGTGCTGTCAGTAACCAGAAGCTTCAAAATCCTTGTCGAGAGTACATGACAAAAACAAAATGCGAGCTTTCCCTCTTCTGCTGTAAGCGACATGACGTACTTGGAGGCATGATCAGCGGTTCTTGAACACAACTTCAATAGTATGGGTGGTCGAGGATCATCATCAAGACTGAGAGCGGTTGGCGAAGCCGTTTCGCAGTGAGAGGCACATCGTGGTCAAGGAAGAGAGCGTTTGCTGTCGGAAGATGAAGCGCGCCGTGAGATCTGCGAGCGCTTGGTTTGGAAACACGCTTTCGGTTTCTTGGTGTTGGCCTGATGCGCACTCCTTGCAGGAGATGCTCGTTGGTGCATGAACATCTCCCATGTTGTCAATGCAGTTCTCGCAGTACGTGTGCCCACATGGAGTGAGCGTCATGGGGCTCACGAAGAGCCGCATGCACTGCAGACATGTGAATGTGCTTTCGGACGCAATCTCAGCTTCCATGAGTGAGCTCACCGTTTTCTCGAGCGACTCTTGCGTTCGTCGAAGCATATCGATGGCGTTCGGGTCCAGGACACGACCTTGCAGCTCGAGAATCTCCATCGTGCGCGCTTGTATTTCAGCACGATCTTGCTCTTGCTGTCGTAATAGATCTTCCAGACGATCTCCAAGCTGATTGTTCTCGTTCTGAAGTAGTTTCACCTGACTCTGGAAGGCTTCCGTCTTGTACTTTTTGGTGATGAGTCGGTTGTACTCATTTTCAATGTTGTCAAACGTCTCGCGGAGATCGCTGTACTCAGACCGTAATCGCTCGATGTCTGCTGCAACTCGCGCTTGCTCTTCCACTTCTGCGGTTGACGGTCTAGCCTCAACCTCAACTATAACGTGGTCAGCTGGCCGAGCCGCTAACGTCGCCACTTCCGCGCGTAGTTGTTCCAACTCCCGATTTTTCTCATCTTCATTCGTTTGCAATTCGTGGATCCGCCGCACAAGTACCACTCGCTCGCTTCCCCACTCGTCCTGTAATTCTCGAATCCTGCTCTCGAGCTGTTCTTTTTCTGTGTTGACGAGGGTGAGTGCTTCGTGCGTAGCAGCTTTTTGCCTTGCAAGTTGGAGAGCTTGCACCGTCTCGTCATGTGAAATGTGTGTCTGCTTCAGAGTGTTTATATCGGTTTGCAGCCTTGCATTCGCTTGTGATAGTATGTCAATCTCGCCTTGAAGCTCGATTGTTTTACCCATCAGCTGCTCAACCTCTTGTTCTCTTTGCTGGAGTACTGAAAGCTTCGCTTCCAACGAGGATTTGCCGTCTAAGTCCTCTTGCAGTCGAGTTATCTTCATGCTCATCTCTCCTTTATCGCCTTGGAGAGCTTCATTATCCTGTGTACTCAGCATTTCAATGTGAGTTCAGCGCGCTGCATAACCAAATCATAGCCCCATCACATTACCAGGAGTAGGCGGTTCGTCATTTGCTCTTGTTCACGCATTCGTTCCTCTGACTTTGCCAAAGTCTCTCGTAGCGAGACCATCTCATCGACGACCATTCGCTTCTCTGTTTCCAGTCGCTTGATGCGGCCATGTAATGCTTCGACATCATCTCCCGCACGACGCTGTTGCTGTAGTTGCTGCTGGAAATCCGTGATCTTTGCCATCAGAGCTTCTTTCTCCTTGCTCATGAGAAGCTTCAGGCGATCGTGGTCGTCACGTAGCATCTTTTCTCTCACTTTGGTCGCCTCTAGTTCGATTTGACTGCGGTCAAACTTCTTCAATAGATTGCCCATTTGATGTTCATCTTGCTGCTCACATATCACGGTCGTTAGGACTTGGAGAAGCAACGATGCCACCCACCAGCTAATAATCTCACGCACACTGAGTTTTTGTAAGCTTGTGCGCAGACCGATGATCAACGACGACTGCGACGTCACCGTGGTGCTTAGATTATCGTTTTCTGTCCCAATTCGTAGGTTTTCTTGTCGAAGACCGTCGATCACCGCGTCGGCATCCTTTTCTGTTTTCTCGAGCTGCTCGATCTTCCGCAACAGGCGTTTGTTGTTCTCCATGAAGTCCTTGCATCGATTCTCCAGTGACAGAACCTAGGGGTAACTCTGTCAGTGACCAAAGGTTTTATGCAACTTGTGGAACATCCAGCTCACCTTCCGCTGGTACGAAAGCTCCAATTGCGCTTGTTGCTGGAGTGCAACAGCAGCAGCCGCCGCCGCTGCGGTCGAGTGGATATCGGGCAAGTATCCTGCGTATTCGCCGCTGTTTCCGTTCTTCTGGTTTCTTCTCATCGCCGCAACTTTCTCATTCTTGGTCTTCTCCTCATCATACAACTCTGTTGATGTTGAAACGTCAGTTATGCTCCATTCCCGTATCCGCAGCCTCCAGCCGAAACATGTCAGTACCTTTCGTCTTCGTGAGCTCTCCTGTGAGCGCCTGGATTTGCTTCTTCAGATGGTCGCTCAGCGCCTTCTCTCGCTGGTTCGACGCCGTGAGCCCTTGGACGTTCTGCTGGAGCGACGTCAGCAAGACCGTCGTCTCGCTGTGATCTGTCCGCGTTGGCTGTGGCGGCACGCGCATCGAGAACCCAGCAGCCTCGCTGTCGGCCGGACCCTGACGCTCCGATCTTCTTGTTTTTGTATGCGTCTCCAATCCAGCGTCATTCTCGGCGATTGCAGCAGCAGCGACGCCAGCGACGAGATCCTTCGGCGAGGTCGCGAACGGCGCCGATGAGCGCCGCGCTCGCGCGTAGTTCACGCCCGGCGGGCGGCTCTGTGGAGGCGCCGCGCGCTGCATCCCCGCGAAGGATCGCAGCTCGGCTCTACCGGCAGTCTCTTTGCTGTTCCCTCCCGCTGAAGTGCCGTCCGTCCGTACGGCATAACGTGAGGCGACGCGCTGTTTTTAGCACTCCAGTCGTGTGCATGGGGGCAACACCACCGCCACATGGATACAAATCGGATCCCGCCAGTTAACGTTCCTCGCATGGAGCTTGTGCGTGCGCGTAGCGCGCTTGCCGGACGCGCACGCGCTCTTCTCGGCGCGCTCTTCGCGAGCTCGTTTCCCTTGCCCGTCCATGGGCTTCCCTTTCTTCCCCACTTCAACCGGACAACGTTTCCTCCTCTGCAATCTAGATACCCGTCCATACCGATATACATTCTTTCCAATTCATCAGTCCATTCGGTCTCCAGTATCGAAAGAGAGAGGTCTACCAGAGTGATGGTCGTCCCCGCTCCCCGGTCGTGCGACACCCACAACACACAGAACGAAATCCCCACAGTAGTCGCCCAAGATGCCGCCGGCCTCGGCGCTCGCGACGACCTCGACGGCGCTCGTGGTCGCCAATGGCGACCCGCAGGAGCCATCGCCGGAGGAGGACATCGACCTGCCGCTGGACCTGTCGCAGCTGCCGATGATCCCCATGCAGAAGACGCTGCTGCTCGTGAACAACTTTGTCGCCAACACCACGCGCTTCCTCAACCACTTTGCGCACGAGTGCGAGGAGCGCATCGCGCGCGTCTCGACCAACCTCACGCGCGTCGAGATCATGCTCGCGATCCTCGAGGCCAAGCTCGACAGCATCCCGGACCTCACGGTCTCGGAGAGCGACATCGCAGCCGTGGACGGCGACGCGTCCCCGGCCACCGCGACGCCCGGCATCCAGATCGACATGGACGAGCTGCCGACCACGGAGCCCGAGCAGGGCTTTGTGCCGCCGCCCCCGCCACCGCCTCCGTCCGCGGTAGACGGGGAACTGTTTCCTGGAGGAGCGCCGCCGCCGCCTCCACCACTACCGCCGGGGATGGAAGGCGCGCTCGTTGTGGCGCCACCCAACGGTCTGGATGCACCGCCAGGGGAGCCACCGAGCGCCGCTCCTGTGTTCATGAAGCTCAAGGATGATCCGCTTTATGCCAAGTGCGTGTAGTCTTTCCCAAGCTTGCTGATTGGACAAGCCATTCGCTGACTTGTTGTGATGCACGAGCAGGTACTTCACGATGCAGAGACTTGGGATGCCCGAAGGAGCGATCACGCAGAAGATGCTGATGGACGGTGTGGACCCTAGCATCATTAGGTGAGTGCCTGGCTCGAGCAATTACTTTTGGTTCCAGCTGTTGAGACTGAGGCGTGGGGTCATTCTTGATTTGTCGCAGCATGGATCCAGAAGGTCCGACACCGTCAGGAGCGGCGCCACCTAACGCTGTGCCATCCGATGGCCCCCCTCCTCTCCCTATCGCAGCAGCTCCAGGACCGCCGCCTCCCCCTCCCCCACCGATGAACCCTGTTCAGCAGTTGAGTGTGGAGCACACCGGCCTCCCACCTCCGCCCCCGTTGACGCCTTTTTCCCCAACGGTACGCACTTTTTGGGATGGCTCATGTTGAGGCTTTCCTTCTAATCACTTACATCGTGTGTGATCGCAGTCGTCCACAAGCTCTCGTGGACATGCCGAGTCCCTGTTCGGTGACGGTCCGCCGCCGCCGCCTCCCCCACCAGGAAACCCACCGCTTCCTCCTCAATCGGATGATGATGACAGCTCGAGCGACGACGAGGAATTTCCTGCACCCAGTGAAGCTCCTGGCGGGTTCTTGAAGCTTAAAGATGATCCTGCCTTTGCAAAGTAAGTTGCTACGCTGCCACTCTACGTGCACTTTGTAGTGACGTCTGTTGTTCGCAACTCAGGTACTTCAGTATGCAGAAGATGGGGCTACCCGAGGGTGCGATCAGGCAGAAGCTGCTCATGGACGGAGTGACTCTCGACATTCTAAGGTATGTGGTGCCAGTTGATACCCACTTCTATGTCGCTGACGAACTCTTCGTGGATTTCAGTATGGATCCGGAGGGACCATCTCCAAATGCGGGAGCGGGAGGCCCAGCGCCATCGTCTCCTCCTCAGGCTGGTGGAGGCTTGCCGCCTCCTCCACTACCACCATCAATGCCTCCCGCTTTGCCACCCCCAGGGGCTCGCCCTGGACTCCCACCTCCCCCAATCCCTCGATACGACGACTCAGATTCGGATTCGGATTTTTGACAGCATTGGCGGCGCCAAATTACCAAGCTCATTTTCATACCCTCACTACAACTCGGAGACTCTCTCTTTCGTTGTCACTTGTAAATACCCTAAAGGCACGGTTTGCATTCGCTTTCTCGTCCTTCATGGCGCTGGGCAGTATCGACTGTCGTGACGAAACGGGCGCAGATGTCTTCGTTCGGTTCACCACACTGCGTCTATATTTGACGCCAGCCTCACGGCTACTCCAATTCAAATCGTCGCAATGGCATAAAGCGCTATTCTAGTCTGCAAGAGCTGCCTATTGTGAAAACCCCGTTGTTCGAAGCTCCCTGCAAGGCTTCGTCAGGCCGTGAAAGTAAAAGGAAGGCGTCGTCACGAGTGGCCGCCGAAAACCTGTGGAAGAAGGGGTCTGCACCCACCGGTCAATCGACGAGGCCGGCGCTGCTGTACTATAACACAATCCCGCTTCGTCGAATCCAGTATGTGCTGTGAAGTCTGCCAAACCTAATCGACAAGCAGCTCGTGAACGTAAATCACATGGGTGACGACGGCGCTGAGAAGGCGGCGCCGACGGATTATGTGCGGGTCCGCACCCACAGCACAAGCCTCGCGCCTCTCCGCGAACGAGCCGGGTCAGTTCCTCTCCGTGAACTCGCGCGGCTGGCGCCAGAAAACGGCAACGTAGCAACCAATGGGTCGAGTCTTGAACGTCGCCTCAGCCAAGTCGGTGGCAACCTTATTCACAAAGTCGAGCACATGGACACTATGATCAACGCGCACGCATCCGTTATTGCTGAAGGGATTCGACCGCCGTTGGTGAGGCAAGGCTCCACCCTTGATGGCATCAAGTCACTGTTTCAAGCAGCTTCGCAATCCACTATACCTGATGTCGATGAACCAGTGTCAAGCAACGTACGACCCTTTTCCAGGGTTGATTCGGTCTCAGTTGTCTCCGCCCCACCACCCGAGGCTCCGCAACCGCAGGTACAGACGGTGTCCGCATCAAGTGCTTCGTTCGATAACAAATCGATCGCAACTCCCAGTCACCTACCGACAACGGCCCCGCGGTTTGCGAATCTATCCGGAAAAATGCGCAAAGTTCGACCTCACAACGGAGAGGTGTTCGATCGAAGAATATCGCCTGGTCCATCTGTGGAAGAAGCTGAGAGTGCTCTCAAGACGATCATGCAGGAGAGTGAAGTTGTGCTTAGCCGGCCAGCGACTCCAACCAAGCGGTCAAAGAGTGAAGATGTATCATCTTCAGCCGTTACAAGGGGAAGCCTGACACACCTCGCGGAAGGCGTCAAAGATCTCGCTCGGTCAGCGTCCAAACTATCCGAAAAGGTCCATCACGAACGCCTCGACGAACGCCGCCAAGCCAAAGTGGCTGAGCTGATGGAGAAAGACGTCATGGTACTGAACGAGAATCAGCTCGCCAAAATGCAGCAAAAAAGCGCGCATCCATTCACAATATCCGTGAACTCGGCCTTCCGGCGCTGGTGGGATCTTGTTATCGCCATCTGTACAACATACATGATCATTGCAACACCCATCAAAGTTGGTTTCGGAGTCAACGTAACCGGTTTCGTGCTCGCCGTCGACATTTTCATCGACCTGCTGTACCTCGCCGAGATTCCTTTGAATATGTTCACCAGTTACGTGGACGAGGCGACGGGGGAGGAAGTAAAGCCGCTCAAGAGTATCCGTCAGAACTATCTCTACGGGATTTTTCTGTTGGATGCGGTGAGCAGTTTCCCGTCGTCTTTCGTAAACCACAACAGCACGCTGCTGACACTGAGCAAGACGATGAAAATCGTGCGCATCTACAAACTGTCGGGTTCCAACCTGTTCAAGGCAATCTCCTCACGAGTGAACCGGTCGATGAATCCTTCTGTGCTCCGGATGCTTGAGCTCACGCTCATTTTTTGCCTCTCGCAGCACTTCATCGCGTGCACCTACTACTTTATTAGTCTGAACCAGCGGCAACTCACGAGCTGGCAGGTTCCGGCTGAGATCAAGGATTCGCCGCTGATCGACCAGTACATACATGCGCTCTACTTCGCGATAATGGTCACGACTGCAAACGACGTCAACCCGACGACCACGACAGAGAAGCTCTTTACGTCTGTCATGCTTTTTGTGGGTATCGTGATCAACGCCAGCATCATTGGTAGCGCCGCCAACTTGCTCTCGAATTTGGACAAGGCCGAAATCGCCCGAAAGAATCAAATGGACGGGATCAACGACTACATGCGGTTCAAGAAAGTGCCTCTCAAGCTCCAAGAAAAAATCCGGAGATTCTACGAGTACGCGCTCAATAGTCGTATCACAGACCCGACCGAGACGTTGTTTGCTGAGCTGCCTGATCGACTCAAGCTCTCGCTGCGGCTCAATTTACACGACGAGTTTATTCGTAAAGTACCGCTGTTTCGAGTCTGCTCGAACGCTGGTGTGATCGCGATCATCCAGTGTCTACGGCCTGTAGTCGCCATGCCGCAAGAAATGATCATCGCTCAAGGGGAAATGGTAAGTCCCTAGCGCTGGTGGAATTGTTTCGCTGCTACGGTGAAGTTTGGGGTCTCATAAGGCGTGGTCTTTGAATTAGGCAAACGAGTTTTACTTCATCAAGAATGGACGGGTATCATTGTGCGTGCGTCTCCCGACACAAGAGGTGCCACTCGGCAATCTCGGCGAAGGCTCGTTCTTTGGCGAATCCTCTCTGCTCACTGGTCAGCCCCAGCAAGCGGAGGTCAAGTCCGAGTCGATCACCGAGCTGGCGTATCTCACGAAAGTCGATTTTCTCGCTATTGTCGACAAGTTCCCGACGTTTTACCTGGCTGTGCGGCGCATTTGCGACAACCGCATGCAGACCGCCAACAATGTGCAGCGGATGACCAAGATGCAACGCCGCCAGAGCCACCCGCACGTCCAGCCGATGAACCGGAAGATTTCGTTGAAGAAAGTGGCCGAGTCCATGCTCCAAAACCATCGCGTGCGCGCGTCGATCCGGTCTGCAGGTCGTTTGTTGTCTGAGAGTCGCCGCTCTGTGGTCGGAGCGCATGTTCCTCCTCCCGTTGATCTTCCACCCGACGACGGGGACAACCCGCCACGGCTTTCGCAACGGTTTTCAATCTCGCGGCGCAACTCGACGAGCGGCTTGTTCAGCGCAAATTACATGGAGCGAATATCGTTGGGTCAGGCGCGGCATTTGTCGACCCTGCGGTCTCTTGACGGGCTCCAGATCGAGAACGCTGCAGATGACCCGTTGTGGAACTAATGGTGAAAAAAGAGCGTTTGGTACCTCTACTAGTGCACAACTCAGCAAAACGCGCTAGTGCTGTGCTCAGCTGGTTGGCAACTCTTCTCTACCGTTTTCGCCCAGGGCTACGCCATACCAACCTGCAACAGACGCAATGTTGGAGAATGCTTGTCCCCCTCGCGAGCTGCGAGTATACGAACGCGCTCGCTGAACACTACTGGATCGTGCGGATTGGCTACTGCATGGCTGGTCTATTAGCATTCTCGTCACAGCTTCTCATCTCGTCCTCCCCAACGATGAAAATCGCGCCGACTGCCGCTCCCTGTGATCGAGTCATGGAGGCCATCTACCCGAGCATCAAGTCTGTCTACACGTCTACGCACCGCCGTCGCCGTCGACGTGATGTGGTCACCGCAGCGATCACATGCGCGTTCCATTGGGGCATCTGGGCCTCTTGGCCACACTGCTCTCGGCGCAGTTCCTGGGCATCGTGTGGGACTCATCAGCCTCGTACCAGTACGTGTTCTACGGGCAGAGCCCCGACACTGGGCTAGCGCTAATCTCCGGTACAAACGACGAGCCCTACTACGATCGGAATATCGTGTGCGTGTCTCGAAGCGGCCGCTTTGTGCCCGAGCAGCTGAGCACCATGCTTAAAGACGGCCGGCACGCGAACGTCGTCAATCACTCGGCCAATGCCTACCGTGTGTGCAGGCGTGAATCGATCAACCTCGATGCGAGCGCGTATACCCACTACAGCCACTACAGCTCCATCTGCGAGACGATTGCCGACACACTCAACTCCATTCAAGACCGGTGCGAGTAGATGGGCTTCAATGTCACGCGTGACGCGTTGCGGGTCGTCGACGACACCAACGCGACCGAGATGTCGAGGGTGCTCCCAGTTCTCGTCATGCCGTACTGGGACAACGCCGTTCACGCACACTACCGGGCGTCACGAGTCCCGTCGAGAGAGCAGCCACGCGCTCATCTCGTGATGCCAAAACCCGCCGGTGGCTGGACGCCCCCAACGGCGTGTGGTGTAACGGCTGGCTGGAAGATGCTTGGGTCAACGATATGATCAGCTCCTGGAGCAACAACAAGCTCGACATCCACGTTCGAAACTTCGATTCGCGCCTCCAAGCCGAGTTCGACTGCACACGAGCGGCGTCGATGGCTCTGCTGCCCGTACAGTGCCAAGAGCCGCCAGTGACCGAGCAGTGGGGCCAGTACTTCAGCGCGACCGACCAGATCGTGTGGGCCAACCAAGTCGCCATCTCCAACTGCTCGCGTTTCGGGCTGTTCCAGTTCGAGGCGCTCAAGAAGCGCACCGTGCAGACCAGGTACTCGCTAGAGTCGCTCATCTCGAACCTCTCAATCACGATCTTGCTCGTGCGCTGGTTCGTGGCCCTCGACGTGCTTTTCAACAGCTACCGGCTCGGTCTCACAGCGTACCCGAGCGCAGGCATCGGCGCGTGCATCTCCAGCTCGCGCACGTTCAACGTTCTCCCGCTCGTACTATTGCCCCGCTTGAAGATCACGTTGGCAGCGTTCTGGACGGTGGGGGGGATGAGTTCGAAGGTCAGCAGGCAGCGCTCGCCGAGTCCTGGGCCGCGATCTACCCGGGTGTCGCCGAGATCATGCTGTACTACTACAGCGTGTGTGCCTTGATTAAACACGGCTCAGCGAATCTAATTTTGTAGGGCGGGAGGAGCGACGTTGGGCGCTGTTTCCGCGGCGAAACGGCCTGGGTAGTGCTGTTGTACTTGCATTGTTGGCGTGCTGCTAGACTACAGAGACCAGGGCAAATCATTGGAAGGCCAGAACGTCCGGCGCGCCACTCTGTCGACCATGGCGCCGCCGCAGTCGCGCAACTTGAGCGCGCGCGGCAGCAGCGGCACGAGCGCGCTGGCGCACTTCACGAACGCGTTCATGGGCTCGCTGCACCTCCAAAGAAACAGCAAGAGCGCGCGCGTCCTGGGTGCCAAGGCCAAAGTCCACATCGACAATCGCCCGGCGTCGCGGCGCTCGATGCACCGCACGTCCGGCCGCAATGGCGACAGCGACGCGCTCGCTGGCGGCGCCGTGGACCCGCTGCGCGCGCGCAAGATCTCGATCCGGGAGCGCAGTGTCGGCCGCGCTGGGGCTGATTCCATGGCCGTCGACATCGCGAACGCCGCGATTGTTGGCGCCGACGTGCAGGGTCCGCCACTAGGCGCGCCGCGCCGCCCGACGATGCTCGGCGCCTCGCAGAATGACGGGTTCTCGGAAAGCCTCCGCACGCTCAAGGCGCGCATCCTCGGGGAAGGCGGGTCGGACAAAGACTTGACACGGAAGCGCGACAGTAAGGAGCTCCAGTTCGACTACATCGAGGGCGGCGACGACGGCAGCGACAGCATGTACTTCGACGAAGACGGCGAGTTTGACGACGAGGACGAAGACCCCGACGACCCGCAGACCAAGCGCATGCGCGCGCTCGCGGCCGCCGAGCAGGACGAGCTCGCGTACTTTTCGCAGCGCGGCTCGTCGTTCGACTTCAAAGTGGGCCGCCGGTGGGTGCTCCACCCGTACGGTCGAGCGCGCGCGGTCTGGGACTGCTTCTTGCTCTGCATTGTCACCTGTACGTGCGTGTTTCCACTCGAAGCGGCCCTTGCGGCACGAGAACGCTCAGGCTTCGTCTATGTGTACGTGTGTGTTGTTAGGGATGCTCCTCACGACGCCGTTCGAGCTCAGCTTCCGCGAGCTCTCGCTGCCCACGCGGCGCGTGGTTCTATCGATCGACTACTTCCTCGACGTCATGTTTGTGGGTGACATCATCCTCAAGTATGGATACCTCTGTCGGTACCTAGCTCGCACTTGTAGTCGCTGACTTGTGGTCGTGTGGCTTGTACCTCGTGCAGCTTCATGACCGCCGTCGAGTTCGACGGGCGGCTCCACTTTTCGTACGGCTCGATCCGGCGCCACTACCTTGGCGGCTGGTTCCTCATGGACGCGCTCTGGACCATGCCTTTCTACGCGCTGACGGGCACCACCGGCGCCGACGTGCCGGCGTTCATGTCCATGGGCCACTTCTTCAAGGCGGATCTGTACCCGCTGCTGCGGATCTTCCGGCTCGCGCGCATCACCAGTCTCGCGCGGATCCGCAAGCGACTCGAGTTCTCGCTGCGCATCTCCTCGAGCTCCAGCAGCCTCGGCGGCTTCGTCTACCTCGTGATGGCGCTCTCCCATCTCTTCAGGTAGGTGCGAAAGAAAAATGATCCTGCCAAAGTGCCGGGCGGGAACAACTCACGCTCGGTGCGCATTTGTAGCTGCATGTTTGCGTACCTAGCGTTCGGGGACGAGTACCACTTGGGACGGGCGCTCGCGGACAACACCCTCGAGGACGACTCGATCTTGTCGCGGTACATCGCGTCGTCCTACTGGGCCATGATGACCATCGCGACCGTCGGCTACGGCGACCGTACGTCACCTCAAGCTCGCCTTCGCACCATCTCTCCCCCGCTTATCTCTGCGTGTGTTGTCCCGATGCAGTGACAGTCAAGACCAACGCCGGGCGCGTCTTCTCGATCGTTGCCATGGTCATGGGCGGCGGCATCTTCGCGTACGGCATCTCGAACGTCGTGGACCTGTTCCAGCAGCTCTACGTCGAGGAGGCCGAGCACCGCCACAAGATGGACCAGGTCAATACGTTCATGCACCATCGCGCGCTGCCGCGCAAGTTCCGCGACGAGATCCGCGCCAATTTTTTCCATTTGCGCAAGGCCACGCGCGAGAACAAGGTCGAGGACCGCGCGATCGTGCTCCAGATGTCGCGCACCATGCAGTCCCGCGTGGCCGACCTCTTCTGCCTCGACATGATGCCCACGCACATGCCGACGCTCGCGGGCTGCAACGCCGAGTTCATCCACGAGCTGTACCTGGCCATGGAGGTGCAGTGCTACCTGCCGGGCGAGGACATTTTGCGCCAGGACGAGTTCGGCTCGGAGATGTACTTTTTGTTTGTGGGCCACGTGCAGGTCTTCGTGGGCCACTCCAAGGTCGCGCTGTTCGGGCCCAACACGTGCTTTGGCGAGTTCGCGATCATGAACCCGCGCCGCCCGCGGCTCGCGACGATCCAGGCCATGGACTTTTGCGAGACGCACTGCATCTCGCGCGCCAAGCTGCTCACGATCGTGATGCGGCACCCGTTCATGCTGCGCTCGATCCGCCAGCTCGTGCAGCTCAAGCAGCGCAAGGCGCTCGCGATCCTCACGGACCAGACCACCAAGACGCGCACGCTCATCCAGAGCCTCGCGGTCGTCTGGCACACGGACGGCTTCCAGGCGCTGCTGCCGCCCGGCGTCAAGGTCGAGGACACGCCTGAGCTGCAGCAGTTCGCCACCGCCGAGCGCGCATTCTCGCCACTTGCGCGGCTTGCATCCGTGCGCATGGGGCTCGGTGCCAACGGCCGCCGCAAGTCCGTCTCGATGGCGGTGGCGGTCGAGGCCGCAAGTGCCTCAAACGGCGCGATGGCACCGACCTCGGCCGCGACGGCACGCGTGGACACGCTGAGCCGGCGCCGCTCGTCCATCCACGCGACCGACGCGGCCTCTACAGGTGGCGGAGCCGAGCCGAGCGTCCCCGCCGTGCCTCCCGGGCCGATCGCGAGCGGCAGTCCGACTGCGCGCGTGCGACGAACGGCCATGCGGCTGGTCGACGGCGGCGGAGATATATCTGCAAAGTACGCGAGCGACGCCTTGGCGGCGGGCGGCGGTGGTGGAGGCGGCGCTGACGACCGCGTCAGTTTGCTGCTCCACCAGATGAGTGTGATGCTCAAGCGCCAAGAGAAGCTCGAGAAGCAAGTGCAGCAGCTGCTCGAGACGCGGCAGCACCGCGGCTCGGTCCACGTGAGCTACCCGTCGGCCGCGGGGGCGAACCCGGACCCGCTGCGCGCGCGCACGTCAGTCACGGACCTCGCCAAGGTCGGTGGGGTCGGTGGGTCCCAGGAATCACCATTGTGAGGAATGATAAATACAGAGTCTATGGTGGTGGACGGAAGTCCTTATGGACGCTTGGTGGGTCGCTCCTTGCGATCCTCTCTCCGTCAAGCAGTGAACAACGTTGGCAGCGCCTCTTCTTGCGCAATCTCGCCGCCAATGAGGCGCGCGATCCACGTGCGCGCGTCGTCGACGTCGACTTTCGTGGCGCGCGGCGGCGCGTACATCGCGACTTTCTTGCCCTTGGAGGTAAACGCCGCCAGGAACGCTACACAGACAACACAGAGTTGGCATAGTTAGTGAATCCGCGCATGGATCCGTGGCATGGGATGGGATACAGTCTACGCACGTGAGGCCGATGAGTTCTGGGACGCGTTGAACTGCGCAGTCCACTTGGCACGCTGCGCGGACGGCAGAGTGGCGAGATCGAGCCAGTAAAAGCTCACGGGGTCCCGTGCAAACTCGGACGCGAGCTTCTTGAGCACAGAGAACTGGTCTGCATAGACACCGTCAGACTACTTACCATCACAGAGATGGCGTTGGGGACAAAGCATGGATGTCCACGCACCGCGCACATTGCCGCCAAAGGCGTTGGCGTCGGGGAAGAAGAGCAGCAGCCGTCGCCCGCGCGCCGTGAGATGGAGCGGCTGGAACTGGAAGAGCGACGGCGCGAAGACCCGAGCGAGCTGCTCGTGTGGACTCACGCGAGGCTGCGGCGGCAAAACACACGCGCCAGTCAGCATTAGCAGTCCATCAAACGGCAGCGCGAGGGCGCCAATGAGAATGCAGGGGTCGCCGTACCTTCTCGGCTTCTTTTGGCTTCTTCGTCTGCGTATTGGTCGACTGGCTGGATTCGGCCGACGGCGTATCCGACTGCATGTACGTCGGCAGCACGACCATGATCCATACAAACAGCGCAAACATCGCGATCGCGGAGAACGAGAACGGGAACGGCGACAGGCTGCGTGGGCGCCAGAACACAGTGTATCGTATGAGCTACCAATCACCGGAAAGAGAGAGCGTGCTTGACGAGAACGACGTACCCCTGTTGCTGCTGCTGATAGTAGTGCTGACGCTGCCGCTGCTGTTGCTGCTGGTGCCAGCGCCACTGCTGCTGCTGCTGGCTGTGCCGGTGGCCGTACCCGTTGCCGTTCCCACCGCCGTACGGCGACGACGCGTAGTTGCCGCTCGTGAGCTGATCGTAGGCCGCGCCGATGCGCATAAACTGCTTCTCGGCGTCCGGATTCCCAGGGTTCTAGACCACCAACACGACCGTCAGACACCAACCGCCATTACGCCTGGCACAATGCGCTCGCATCCCACCTTGTCCGGGTGCCACTTGAGCGCGAGCGCGCGGTAGGCACGCTTGATCTCGCTCTCGGTTGCGCCGCGCGCCACGCCCAGCACCTTGTACGGGTCCTCGTGGAACGCGCCCAGCGCTACTGGCAGCGCCAGCGTCAGCAGCAACAGCGCCAGCGCGAGAAGCCGCGTCGCGCGGCGCCACGAGCGCGCCATTGCCTTCGTTTCTGGTGGGTTCTCGATAGATGTGAGACCTTCGTGTGACCGTCATCGGTTCCTGGTGAAACCGTTCGGATATTCATTTTGGGAGGTTGAGAGGTACAACGTAACCAGATCGAGAACGCGTCGAGTATGTGCTTATAGAGGTGGCGTTCGAATTCACGTGCCCTGCCCGCCCATTGGCGCGAATATTTCCCAAGAGCTTCTAACATGGCGGACGGCGCGCTCGCGGCGTCGACCACGCAGTCCGCGGCCGAGAGCGAGGAGGACCTGCTGCGCTTCCACGCGCGCGCGAACGCGTCACCGTCGGTGGGCGCGTTCAGCACGTCCAGCGTCGACCAGTTCCTGCGCGACAACGGCTTCCAGCTCGACGACGACGACGACGACGTGCTCTCGTCCAGTGCCGCCTCCACGGCTCTCGCTGCCGGCGAGGCGCAGCGCACGGTGACGCTGCGTACTGTAGCGCAGGCGCCGATTCCGGGGAGCGCGCTGGGCGACGACGCGGCCGCGGCCGTCGAAGGGTTGCTACGAGGAGACGCGCTTACGCTCACGCGTCGCGACCGCGACGACGACAATGACGGCGACGGCGACGTGCTCTCCAGCGACGAAGGAAGCCACCTCAGCAGCGCGCATGTGGGCAGCACGGCCGCTGGTGAAGAAGGCGACATGCCGCCGCCCCGGTTCATTCTGCTGGACGACGAGGAGCTACTCTCCATGTCGCACGAGCCGCCGTCGTCCGTGGGGACGCCATCGTCCACTGCGCACGTTCGTGCGAGTGACTGGAGGCGCGCAGTGCCTTCCGCGGCTGCTGCGGGGTCGCACCGTGAAGCGCGCATGGGCGGATCGTTTGACCGATCGATGCTGCTCGGGGGCTCTGGTCTCTCGGCGCTGAGCGAAGAGAGCCACGACTCGACGAGCGCTCAGGCGCACGCAGTAGCTGAGCCGGCGCGTGGCTATCGCCGGCTCCCGCCACGCTCTATGCACCACCAAGACGCACAGGCCGTGAAGACTGGGCCGCGTGCGAGCCTGGTTGATCGACTCGTGGCATCGTCGTCGTCGTCGTCATCCGCCTCCTACGCCTCGTCGCCACGTGCGCTATCCTCGTCCAGTTCATCTCGTGCGTCTGGACAGCACGATCAAGCGTCCAAGCGGTCGCACGATGATGAGCTGAGCGATGCGCTTGGTGTCGGGTCGTCAATAGCTCAACATGACCGCCACCAGACCGCGGTTGACTCGCGCCAGCGACTCGAGCCTCGGCGGCTTTCGCCCCATGAGGATGAAGAGCACAAGGAAGCAACCGAGCAGCGCGGGGATCCAGCGGCTGCCAACCCGTGGACGCGGTCAGAGCGACCGAACACGCGTGGGGACGAAGGAGGCGATGAACGCGAGGCCCAGAAGGCCCAATGGGCCGACTTGAACATTCTGCTTCGCAAGAATGGGCTTCCGACGTTGGCACTGCGCGACGTCACACGGGGGGGCGTTGTGCCCGACCACGGGTCGATGATCAACCTCGTGCAGGAGTTCTTGCTCCAGCTCGGCCAGAAAAACGAGGTAAGCATGTTCTTGCCATTTTATGTACACATGGGTACATGCCTCAGATTTTTTATGCGTCTTTTCAGGCAATCCAAGACCTGGTGATCGACTCGAACCGAACGTACAAAGTGCAGAACAAAGCGGAAGGAGACGCAGTGCTGCTTGGGAAGAAGAATGAGGAGCTGCAAAGATCTCTCCAGAGCGCTCAGAATGAAATGAAGCGTCTTCAGGTCTGTTTTACAAAACTGCTGGGAGGAACATATCTACGCTCATCATGTGTGGTGCTCTATAGGGCGAAGTGCAGCGGCAGAAGGACGAGACCGAAACGCAGACGAAAAACCTCAAGGCGTCGTGTCTGAAGCTCCAGCAGCAGCTCAAGGTCAGCGAACACCGAGTCAAGGCCAAAGAGGTTCTCGTCGAGCGGATGCAGAAGAAAATCCAGCAGCAAGTCGACAAGGAGAATATGAACAAGACGCGGGACCGAAAGATTTTCAAGCAGCTTCAGCAGCGTGATCCCCGCAAGGCAAATGCGAAGGATAACCAGTCGCTTGAGTGCATCAGTATCTACGAGACCCAGCGTGAGCAGATGCAGGAAGAGATTGAGCATCTGCGTGGCCAAGTGGCGTCACTGAATGGTGAGCTGCGTGACAAAGAAAACGTGCTCTCCAGGCACTCGTCCTTCAGTCAGGCGTCTGCGCATTGGAGCGATTCCGGGGTATCTGACAGTCACCACTCCAAATTTGACGCCGCTGACGATATGCTCATGCGTCTCGAGGCCGCGCGCCGAGTGCAAGAGCAAGCTGCTGCGAAGCTGCGGCAACGTGAGACCATAATGGTCAAGAAAATCAGCGCTATCGAAGAGGAATTGTTGGCGGCTCGCGAAACGATTGCTGAATTGAAGGACGAGAACGCCAACCTGACCCTAGAGGCTGAATCTCGGCCGAGCATTCGTGACTATCGTCTCTCGCAGCGGCGTATTCATCAACTTGAGCGCCAACTGTCGGAGCAGAAGCTGGCACTAGAGGAGGCGAACGACATCAACGAGTTGCGCCGATTCATGGGAACGACCGAGCTCATCGAGCGGGATCGACTCAACCACCGACTGCATCTCAACCGGCTGGGCACTCTGCCCAAGGAGACACTTCTCGAAGTTGTCAAAGAAGTTTGCAGAGTGCTCAACCTCACAGACATCACGTTGATCACGCCGAGCTTGCACAAGCTCTGCAACGTCGTCACGGCTGTCCCACGTATGGAGAAGTTCATTCGTGACGTGTGCGGCTTTGTGTACTTCAACTTCGCAGAACAAGATAACCAGCAAGAGGACGCGCGGTTTGAGCTGGAGCAGGTGATCCCAACGTTGCAGCAGTGGATGGTCGAGCGCAAGAAGCTGTTTGAACTGCAGGTGGGTGCGGCAACGTCTACTCTGGTCTTGATACCAGCGTTAAGTAGGGTTTTGGTTCTGTAGGGCTTTAAGACCGCTGTCATCACCGAGCTGTGTAAGCGATCAGTAGAGCCGAGCCTTCTGAAGCAGCAACCGTCGGCAGAGAGCGAGTCGCACACGCAGTTGTCAAGCCTCCCTCGTGCTGTCCACATGGTCGCTGAGCTCGTGGAGCTCGAGAAGAGTGTCATGCATCACCGAGAGATTTACACCCAGGCGGCGGAAGAACTGGAGGTGCGTGTGAAACATGTTTATCCATTCCCATGCGAGTCTCGATCATGAACATCTCACACAATGTGATGCTCGTCGTATGATGCAGAGACGGCCAAGCGTGCTCGTAAACCAGATTGTACGTCATTTCTCGCACGTGTTCAATGTCAAACAGGTCGAAGGCGTCCTCCCGCGCATCAATGTACGTTGTGTCGAACTCATCGCAACATGGTGTGGATGCATAACCTCGCCGGCACTACCTGTTCTGTTCCGCAGGAAATCTTCCTTTTCGTGAATGAGATGGAAAACTTCCTGAAGGCGATTCGTTCTCTATTGGTGCTGAGTACGTGACACTCACAGATTCCAAAGAGGCCGAACCATGTCACTGACAACGCTATGGTTATCACCAGAACCGAACGCGTCTCCTGTCGTGTGCATCGACGCCATTCGTTCCTTGGTCGAAGGAGAGAGCGGAAACGCCCGCACACAAAATACAGACAAACCGGAAGACGCCCCGAACTACGTCGTTCAAAAATCGACACGAGGACCCGTCGACGTAGCCAGTGGGGGCGTCGCCGGAGTCCGAGAAGTGCGCGAGATGTCGGTGCTCGTTCGCGATCTCAAGAAGGAGCTGGGCGCTGCCACCATGCAAGAAATTCTTCCTCGTACGCGCCGCTTGATGGAGTTGTTGAGCTTGTCGATCCACCAGAACCAAGACAACGAGGACGATTTCTGATGAGATGTGAGCGTCGATAAGATAACCAAAGAATGAACTGTTTTGATTTGTACGTTACTTCGTGTTGTGAGTCACTTTTTGTCGGTTGAGTCGGCTTCTAAGCCTAAAAAGGAACGGAATGGGCTAAACACTTCAGCGAAGGGCAGCTCAGGCACGCTCCGCAACGTCATAGCCACGGTGCGTGCTTCCTCCCGTGCACTTGGGTGTCTCCAGCATCACGTACGAGTGCTCGTGGCTGCTGCTGCTCTGCGAGCAGGAATCCGGGCTCGTGGAGTCGCTCAGGGATCCAGATCCCAGTTCCAAATGCGCGTCGGTCTTTCGTCGTCGGCCGGGGCGGTACGCTACGTACAGCACGAGCTGCACCAGGCAGAGAAACGTGTTGACGATGGTGGGGCCGACGATGAAGTAGTCTTCCATGAGTGCACCGTAGACGATCCATGTCGCGTTGCTGATCGTGCCGACCAGCACCATGCCGATCGGGATCGAGATCGCGTTCTTCGTGGTGACCACGACGCGGATCGTCGCGAACGGGGACGCGTACAGTGCGAGTCCGCAAGCGATCGCGAGCACGCCGATTATCTGCTCGACGTGGTGCGACTGCTGCACGCGTGGCCCCAGCACCGCGTAGCACGACGTGCCAATATTGAACACCAGCGCAACGGCGATGAGCTGGGCGACCTGCGACTTGCGCTCGCTCGCCGAGCCGTAGAAGAAGACCGCGAGGAACGCGACGCTGAGCAAACTGCCGATCGCGTATGTTGCGAAAAGCGGGAAGTATGCATTTGTGAGGAGCCCGTAGAGCATCCTGTCGGCCACGAAAACGGATCGTCAGCGCTGAACGCTGAAGTGGAGTTCATCTACCGGTTCTACGTACCAAATGTGGTTATAGGCCCACTGCGCTACGATGGGCAGCGCTGGCATGTGGCCAGTGCACTTGAGCTTGTAGATGCGGAGCATGGTCGGCGCCGGGCTCATGCACATGTACAGCGCCGTGCAGGACGCAAGCACGTTCACGACCGCGAGCGTCGAATCCGCCACCATGGCTGGGTATGGAGATGCGTTGGCGCGTCACCGAGCAGTCCGAAATCTGACGGTGAGAGCCAAGCGACGTGGCCGGATCCGACTGGGAGAGACTCGCCAAAGAGACTCGACTCGGCGGTTGGAAGTCGCGATACCGTAGCCCAGCGGGCTGAGGGGCGGTGGGGTTTCGCTCGTGGAGCAGTTGAGTTGCTGTCGCCGCCATGCTCGCGGCCCGTCAGGATCTTCGGTGGGATCGTGCATCCAAGGATCGCAACTGCGCTCGGCCTTCCCTCTCTCACACAACCATTTCGTTTGGCGAGTGACGGTTCACGGCGGCGCTAAATTTCAACCCAGCGTACCGTAAGGTAATCAGACGCTTCTTCACGCGCACATTCCCACTCGCGTCTGGACAGCCACACGCACCTACCTGCCTTCCTGGCGTCGTGAGGCTGTTGGGCCACATTGTGCGCAGTCTCACCATGATGAACTCAACGAGAAATAAGCCTTTTGATTCAGCGAATTAAATTATGCGTCGAGGCGTTGATTCTAGTGTCAGTCACTCGGTCGTGAAGCCCGACGTGGATGTGAGATGTGCGTGGCGGCCGGCGGGGGTCTGGACCTCGATGTAGCTGGCCTCGGACTCGACGTGAATGCTTGAGAGCGCGAGCGGGTCTTCTTTCGTGGCTGGCACCACGATGACGCTCTGCGGGTGCTCGAGTCGCGGGGCGTCAGTCACGATCTCAATCGCTCCGCCGCCAGCCGACGCCGCTGCGCTGTTGGCGACGGCCGCGCCGGGCTTCTGGCGCTTGGGGTGGTACACGAAGTAGAGCACGAACTGCACGGAGCCGATGCAGATGTTGACGACCGTCGGGATCACCAGCAGCGCGTCGTGGATGAGCAGTCCGTACATGATCCACAGCGCGTTGTTAATGAGCCCGACGACGACCATCGTGAACGGGATGGATTCGGACGACCTGGAGGTGACCACGTGCTTGATGGTCGCGAACGGCGACGCGTACAGCACGACGCTCGAGGCGATCGCGATGATGCCGACCGAGAGCTTAACGTCGTCGTCACGCAGCCCGAGCTCACCGGTCTTGCCCAGCACCGTGTAGATCGTGACGATTGCGTTGATAACGAGCGTCGCGAGGATCGCGCGGCGCGCGGCGCGCTTGGCCGTCGTGTAACAGTAGTAGACCGAGATGAACGCGATGCTGGTCACGTCGCCGACGATGTAGGTGACCATGAGCGGGAAGACGTCGTCCGTGACGTAGCCATACATGAACCTGCCGCATCGAAAAGAACCCATCCACACGAGTCAGAAGCTGCATTGCAAGAAACCCCAACAAACAGAGCTACGGCGCTCGGGTATGAAACGTACCACATGTGATTGCACGCCCAGAGCGCGACGAGCGGGACGATCGAGGCCGTGCCGGTGGCGCGCAGCTTGTGAATGCGGTACATCGAAGTCGACGGGCTGAGGCACATGTACAGCGCCGACAGCGACGCCAAGACCTTGATCACAGTCACGAATGTGTCCCCCATGATGGCTATAGATTTGTCGGCAGAGCCCACGAGCCAGGCGAACGCGGAGCACGGAGAACTGGGGCCTCAGGAGAAGGATTCGAAAGTGATCTTCTCTGCTGCCAGGGGAGGAGGCTCCCCCGAGAATCCCCAGCGCCATCCCAAGCTACAGGGGCAGGGTCCGAGCCAAGCTGGCCAGCCAACGGGCCTATGGATACGTACAGCGCGTGGCCGGGCTTTTGCGGGCCGGGCGTTGCATGCTCGTGGATGATCCAAGCAGCGAGGGGCTCTAGCAGATGGGAGGGAGGGTGGGGGGCGTTCGCTCTCCGTGACTTGACACTGCGGTTGATACTCACGAGCAGGTACAGGGAGAAGGGGGTCGGCAGCTGGGGATAGCCCCGTTGAAGATCGAAAATACATACCTGGGCAACAGCGAGGAAGCCGGGCGTTTTGGCGCGTTCAGATTGGCTGAATCCTATGAAGATCGCACTTGATTGGCTGGGGGAGAAAAGGCAACTTGCCTTTTTGGACGGACGCGAACAGCTCATCTGCCGAAAAAAGAATAAAACGTGAAACGGGCCAACGGCGACGATGGCGATCGCAAGCGGCCAACGAACAGGTTCCCCGCCCTCGCCCGTTTCGCTCTGGGGTGCGTTGGCCCCTGCGCTTGCGGCGGTGATCCCGAGATCAGCAGCAGCCCACACCTGTGTCTCGCTGCACGCCGGCGATGATGAGGAAATGCGATGCCCAAGCTGGGACGCCACACCAACCCAGGTGAGGCGAGCGGGTAGAAACGAGAGATCTGATGGCGTCAGTCCCAGATCCCACGACTCGCCAAAGATCTGCGTGCGAGTGCGATATGGTCGGTCGCCGACTCTCTCTGGAAGGCCAGGCGAGCGACGGGGAGATCTCATTTGTGCACATTGGACAGGACGGCCCACCGCTTGATTGGACGTCACGCCCTTGAGGATTCGACAGTACAGTAGAGAGGGTGGTCCTGGAGGGTTGAAACTGAGCGTACAGGGTTCAGAACACTGACGCGAGCCGTCGTGATGGATCCGGCCCGTGACCTTTCGAGGGGTCGGGGCTCGCCCCGACTCCGGCTGCTGTGGATGCGTGAGGAGAAGATTCCCGCAGCGATAATGCGGCTTCTCTGGTGCACGGCGATATGGTGGACCGCGCTGGGGGCTTGTTTCGCTCGGTCCAGCGGAGAGCGAGCACCAGCTGAGGCATTCGATGCTCCGGCTTTCGTGGCCACGCGGTCCGCGCGCGAGCTGCTGCTCGCGTCTGTGATTGACGCGGAGATCAATGCCACGCGCGAATACGTCGAGCTGCTGAATACCAAGGCCGCACTCCTGGAGCGCGTGATCGAGAGTGAGCAGAAGAAAGAGGACACTGCGACCGCGGCCTGCTCCGGTGTGAACAGCACACAGTCATGGCATCGACCGTCTTCCAAGCTCCTGAACGACCGGTTTGAAGACTGGCTCCCCGCACAAGGCACGTGGCGTTCGCCGCCTGCAACCTCTGGAGCATCGCTCCACGTGGAGTTGATCTCATTCCGGCCCAACGGCAACGTCGGAAACAAGCGCAATGTGCACGCGAGTCGCCACCACGGTCCACATGATGTGACGGTGCCCACAGTGCAGTTCCTGCTGGTCTTCAACAAGGAGAACGGCCTCCTGGAACTAGTGCACCCGACGACGCAAGCGCTGATGTGGCAGCAGCGTCTTGAGATCCCGACACGAGTCTCGAGTGTAATCTTCCACTCGGACCGCGCGTCGCACCTCGTGCTCGTCACTGACAAAGACGATCTATTGGTATACAAGATCCGGGTCTTCCACAGTCGACGCCTCGTCGCGGGGGACTACCGTCGCCACACCGGGAGGGAACGCGCATTGTGCAAAGCCCACGTCCGTTTACCAGTCGGTTTCCACGGCAGTCGGTGCCCGCGGAGCAGCCCACTTGTAGCGCCCCGTTCTGCGCACTCGATCGCTCCGATCGGGTTCCACACGCATATTGAGATCGAGTTTGACGTCGCTGCAAAGTCTGCGCGCAAGCTGTCGCAGGCGGGCATGGTGGCCTCCCACCAATCGCTCTTCCTCGTGACAAGCAGCAACGACGGCTATGTAAGTGTGTTCGACGGCCACAATGGCTCCCTCGTCGGCGAAGTTGCCGTCCCGCAGCGTAAACGAGCCGCTCACTTCCAGACCCTCTCGTCAGGCGTCGTCGCGTTCACTGTCGACAACCGCATCCACTTTGTCGACGTGTTCGACCGGCGCTTGCTCGGCATCACTTGCGAAGGTTCTCGCCACGCGATCACGAGCCTAGAGCGAGACGTGTGGCGCCACACAATCCTGTACGCTGGCACAAGTGACGGCAAAGGGCTCGTTTTCCGACTCAACCGGTTCGCCTCGATCAAGCGCAACAATGGGCTGGTGCCCATTGGCGCCGAAGCCATCAACCCGTTTGAGGAGAGCGACCTCGGCTTCCCGAGCTGCACACTGACAGCACTCCTACAACCTCGCGCGCGCGTCTTCGATAGCGTCAACCAAAAGACGCCCGCACGCCCGGCGGCCGTCACGGCCATGCCAGGCCACGTACTGCTGGCCACCGGCGACGGCCACCTCGTGCTCTACGACACGAGCGCGGACGCGAGTACACCAGTGTACCTCTCGGAAAAGTCTGTACTTTCGACACAACATCACCTGCTCCATGCGCGAGAGGTGCTCATCAGGTCGGTCCAAGCCGGGAAAGATCCCCACGCCGGCACCGCGGCGATCGCTGTCGTGCTCGAGGGGGCTTTGTCGGGGCAGCCGCGCGTGGAGCTCTTCGCGGCGCGGCTCACGCCCGCCAGCTCGGCTCTGGACATCGGCTGGATCCGTGCGCCGATGATGCTTTTCTGCGCATTTGGCGTCATGTTTTGGCAGCAGAACCGCTTCCGGCGCACGCCGTCGCCCTTCGATGTGGATCTGGCGGGTCTTGGTAATGCTGGCCGCCAGCGATCTAGACAGTACGGACGCTGTGGGGGCTCCGATTGGTCAAGATCAACCAATCACCGAGTGTTCAGTGGCAGATAGAAACAATAGAAATGGATCTGCTCGAAGCTGTGGGGGCAGCTCCCCAGAACAACGGAGACTTTGAAAACAAACAGAAGAACACGTCGACAATGGATCTTTTAGGCGGCGAGCTCGGCCCGGGCATCAACATGCTGGTCGCGGGCCTCGTGGCGGTGCACGTGCTCGTGCTGGTGCGTATGCAGAATGCGGCGCTCCATCGAGAATGATTCCCTGTAATTGATGGCGTCTGGTTCTCTGTGATCTGTCTGAGCAGCTCTACTGGATCGCGCAGTTCATGAAGGGCGATGGCCGCAAGCACTCGGCCAAGAAGTATCAGTGAACACCACAACCACAAGAAGCGAGAACACCAGCGCGTTTGGGGTGACGTCAATAAGAAGGTTTTTATTTTCATTGTGTAAAGACGTTGGTGTAAGAGGAGACGATGTATACCAGGCAGTGGCGCCTTGGTCCGTTTGGGGGGTTGACTCGGTCGTCGCGGTCTCAGTCCTTGAAAAAGATACGCGCGCCGTTGAGCGACCAATCAAGCAGGTCAAACTCACGCTTGTTGAGCTCAATACGCTTGGCCGTGAGCTGCAACGTGTGGACTTCTTCTTCGTCGTCAATGAGCTCCGCGGTCGTCTCTTTCTGCTTGCGCGCTGCCTGCTCTTTCTTTCGTGCGTCGCGCTCGGCTTGTTTTTGCTAATCATGACGATCAAAGACGATATTAGAATTGGATACCACTCGTATCGATGTAAAAACGCGTGCACCTACAATGTAGATGGCCTCTTCCTGTTCATATTTCCGCGAGACCTCTTCGAACCAATGCAGAGCATCGAATGCCTGGACAGTCGTAATACGTTAGCGACATATATCCCGTATATCGCGGGCATAGAAATTGGCGTACCTCTCCCTGGTTCAGCATCGCGAGGATATAGGCCACGCCGATAGCGAATCCGTCGTCTGTGAAGTAAGATTCGCGACGGCGCGTGTTCTTGTACATCAGGTCTTTCGCTTGAACCATGGTTTCCACGAAGTTGATCGTCAGAGCCGGGAGGATAAACGCGAAGTTCACCAAATGTTTCTGCCCTTCTCCAGCTGTCACATCTTGGAACACCTTGACCAACACTTTGAAATAGTCGTTGTTTTCGGAGAAGTTCTTGGACAGGTTCGAGATGACCGAGTCTAAGTTACGCGCTGCGATGAGAGTTTCTCGCGATAACTTCGCGCCAACAATTTTCGGTTCAACAATTACGTCCGTCTCTTCATCGCGCACTTCCTCGACACCTTCACCTGCGTAGGCTTCGAACTTGAAGTGCGTGTGGTTGAGGTCCGGCACAAACTTGATAGCATTACTGCAGTAGTTCATTCCGGCGGATCGAACCATTCGAACGTAGCCCAGAGCATTGCCGATCTCGGTGATGAGGATACGGAACTGATCGAGAAACGTCTTCCCTGAATCGGATACGCCCAGCTTTCGGATGTCCTTGTTGAATTGGAAGGCACGATCGTACGGATACTTGTTGTCGACATCCTTGTCGTCACGGTGTTTCTTGTACCAACGCTTTTCACGCTGCAAGTAGCTCTTGATGTACTCGTCGAAGAGGAACTGAGAGAAGACGTCGAACTTCCGGGTGAGAAACTGGTACGTGAAGTTCACCGTGGTGTTCATGATACCCATACCATGAGTTCGGATTGAGCTTGCAATCGAGTGGATATTGATGGAGTTCAGGTGACGAGAGCCTTTGTCACTGCGTCGCTCAAGGAAGAACTGCTGGTTGAGGTTGTAGTTGTATCGCGATACGAAGATCTGGATGTTGCGCATGATCTGGAGAATATCGAGACCTTGGTCAAGGGAGCCCATCGGGAGATGGTTATCGGCGAGGTTTAGCCCATACTTGTCGTTGGCCAAGTTTCGCATTTCACCATACGTCTTCCAGTCGTGCAGCGCCACAGTCGTGAGGTTGTAGAACGTGTTCTCGAGGTAGTGCGTGACGCGCTGCCTCAAGTCGAGCATCTTGCCGTAGAGTCGAATCGGACGCAAGTCGACATACCGATGTAACACCTTGAAATCTTCGCTCTTCGGATTGGGGGCATCCATATGGTCGAGATGCACAGAATGGATGTGGAGACGAAGGTCGTTCTCAACATCCTTGCACAGATTGTCGACGATCTCTTCCTCCATGACGTTATCGATAAATTCTGCAAACGCCTTGATGTAGCCGACATTGCTTTCTTCGTGTTGTGCACCACGCACTAGTCGGATTGCATCCAGGAAGCCACTCACAACGTACTGAATCTGGTTGCAGTGCTCTGGTTGTCCATACAGATCCTGCATGAACGGATGCAGCAGCTCGTGACTCCAGTAGAAAAACGAGCAGTCACAAGCGTTGCGGATACGGCGCTGGAAATCACTGAGCAGACGCATCTTCCAGATCAGCTTGATTGGCTCCTCGGCATCCTTCAGCTCCACAAAGCCACCTCCACCTTCACCATTGACAGAGCTAGCCGTTCCGTCGGGGGAGATCAAAGCGATTTGGGTTGCAAGATCCAAGATCGTCAGACGCGTGTACGAGAACGATTCACCCGCGTGCAAAATCTCTTCGATGACAGTCACCGCCGCCAGTACGTCAAGCTTCGTGTCATCGAAGCGTTTGCTAGCCTCCAAACGCGCCTTCACTGGCCGAAAGTAAGAGAACAGCGAGTGCGCTACTTGGCGGAGCACCAAGGAGCAGCTTTCCGCAAGAATCGGGTTCTTCCGAGCAAACATGAACTCCACCGCCTTCAAGATTTCAATGCACGTGTACAGTGGACGAACCACGCGCTTTGGCATCGGGATGCGGAGAGACAGGTGAAGATTGACGAGGGTGTGCATCATCGTCTGAACTTTTTTCGCCAGAATCAAGCCCTTGATGATCAAGTTGCCACGAATGCTGAGTGTTCGTGATGGATCACCCATACCACGAGTTGTCGGCTGGAAGAATGACTCCATTCGAACGAGCCACGCGCTCAACTCCATCTTCGCCGCTGCAACATCCCCCGGAAATGCTTGATCAAGCGTGTGCAAGTACTCGCGGCGGAACTGGATAATGTCAGCTGGCTGCAGCTTCTTCGAGTTCATCGGTGCGTACTTCAGAAGAAAATCGGGCATGTACCATGAGATCTTCCCGCAAATAGTCACTGCAGGAGTCTTCAGTTGGGACTCCCAAAGACGCTTGTAGAGGATAGGATCCGCAGGAACGTTCGAGGGTAGCAGACGCCGGAGTAGCACGTACAAACCAGCCGTACCAACCAAGTTGTCGCGCTCGTATGTCTCTGTCGGCGTGTTAATCGCATTTTCAGCCTGGGAGAGTCGAGCACTGATGCAGTGTAAAAACTCCTCGATGAACACTCGGTTGGATCGAATATCGATTCGAGATTCGAGGTCACTGCTCGCGCGGCCACTACGACCATCCTCATCCTCATCATCGTCATCGCCTAGATCTCCCGATCCAAACGCTTCAAAGTCTTGTTCAATGCAGGTCTGGAAGACCTGCGCGCTCATGATCGTTTGATCGAGGCTCACAAGGAGACGCTCAAACTGTTTCACCTTCTCAACCGTGACATTGTAGCGTGCCGGGTCAGCACGCACGTACTGCATCATGCGCTTGTACTTGTCCCACGAGTTCACGATGTTGGGGTTATCGATGACGATTGCATCGATCGTGATCATCACTTCCAGCAAGCTGGCCAGCGCGTCAAAGACTGGATGCAAGTGAACAAGCTTGAACGTCGACTTCCAGAGCTTCTGGAAACTCTGGTAGAGACTGGCGAGCTGGTGAAGCATATTGATCGTGATGGCGTTGCAGCGGTCCACGAAGTTCGAGATATCTTGGAAGAATGCGAGCATACGCCCAATGAACACCTCGTCCTCACCCGGCTTCGCCTCGCGTTCTCCATCTCCCTGGTACGAGTGACCAAACATGATCAATGCTGGGTAGAAGTTGTCTTCCACAGTCACCTTCAGCTCGGAAATCTCGTCGCACAGCACGGCAAACACTGTAAGAACCTTGTTGAAGAGCTCGTTGTCGGTCCGAATGAGATCTTGTACGTCCACACGCTCAGCCGGGTGGAGAAACAGTTGAATCGGGTCCGCCTAAACTCCCAATCATTCATCAGTCTAACGATCCTGCGATTCTCGCTTAGGGCATACGAGGACGTACCCAATATCCCCAAACCTCGGACATCGCCGCAGTAATCGCGTCTTCAATCTCTTTGAGCTTGGACTAGAGCACGAACCCACAACAAGCCATTTGTCAGCTACTCCTCAGCAGACTAGTACGCGGCTGGAATATCGCCATTGTCGTACCGTGTGCTCATTGATGATCGCCATCCCGCGCTCCAGTTGCTCGCGAATGGGTTGCTCTGCCCATCCGCATCGTGGGGTCAGTTCATCTCATATCCCATACGCCTGGTGCTTCGCCCTTATTCTGACTCACCTTGCGCATCAAACTCTGCAAACGGACTGCCGAACTCGTCCTCGGGCAGGTTCCAGTGCTCTGTAATGGTTGAGAGCGCGTTGCTGCCTTTGCGCGGCTTGGTCGCGCCAAAGTTGGACACAAACGACGAGGTCCGCGAGCGATTCGAGCCGCGGCTGGACTGCGACAGCCGCGACGACGCGCGCGAGTCGGCGCGGCTGCGGTTGTGCTGCTGGTGGTGCTTGGGGCCTCCGCTGAGCGTCGTGAGTCGCAGGTCGCGCGCCGAGATGTCGGACGCGCGCGAGTCCGCGCGCCCCATGTCGAAACGCGTCGAGTCGGCCCACGACGCCTTCGAGTCGAACCGCGGGCGGTGCGGCTGCGCGCGCCGGTTCGACGGCGACGAGAGCACGCTCGACTCGTCCGACACGTCGCTCGACGCGTCGCTGTCGGCGCGCGCCGCCCTCGACTCTCTCGCCTTGCCGTTGGCAGCGCTGCCGTTGGCATCCTCCGAGCGCCGCGAGCGCGACGACCGCGACACGTCGCTCACGCTGGAGCGCTCGGACGCGTCATGCGCCTCCGGCGGCGGCGGTTGCTGTTGCTTGGGCTTCTTGGCCATGACCGCGCTCGGGGGGAGATGACTGTCTCTAGCGTTCTTCGAGGATATCTCCCAGCTCGTGAGCCTCGCACTGTGTCTTTCACAAGGCCGCGACACGCGGGTTTCTTTGCTGGCGTCACGGGTTTCGAGTCACACGCCAGACCCGCCCACAAACAAAGAACCCAAATTGAAGTGAGGCTGCAGGAGGGGGGGAGGGACTGTAACCCAGTCACTCTATCCAAGAATAAGAGGTGGGGGTACGATCGGGCACAGGGAGCAAATGTACTGAGATAAACACGTACGGCATCTGCCTACTTTTTGTACTCGTCCTTGATGAGCTTGGCGATGGTTGAGAGCTGGATGTTGTTCGTGCCGCCGTAGATCGAGCCGATCTTCGAGTCCCGGAAGAACTTCTCGGCGGGCAGGTCCCGCGTGAAGCCCACGCCGCCGAGCCACTCAATGCACTTGGACGCCGTGCGCTCGGCGACGCGCGAGGCCATGAGCTTGGCCATGGACGCCTGCCGCATGAGCCCGGCGGCCGGCGTGCCGGCGTCCTTCGAGCGCGCCGCGTTGTACACGAGCAGTCGGGCGGCCTCGAGGTCCAGCGCCGCCTCGGCCTGCTGGTGCTGCATGGCCTGGAAGTCACCGATCGCACGGCCAAACTGGTGGCGGTCGAAAAGGTACGGAAGCGTCTGGTCGAACGCGCCCTGGGCGAGCCCGAGCATCTGCGAGGCGATGCCGATGCGGCTCTCGTTCAACTGGCTCATCGCAATGAGGTAGCCCTTGCCAACCTCACCGAGGATGTTCTCCTTCTGAACCTTGACGTTGTTGAGCGTCACGGTGCAAGTCGACGAGGCACGGATACCAAGCTTGTCTTCGGGCGGGCTGATCTCGACACCCTCCGTCTCACGGTCCACGAGGAAGCACGTGATGCCCTTGTATCCCTTCGACGAGTCAACCGTCGCGAGCACGACGAACACGCCCGCGTATTCCGCGTTCGAAATCCACATCTTGGAGCCGTTGAGCGTGTAGTAGCTACCGTCAGCAGAGAGATCCGCACGCGTTCGGAGCGAGAACGCATCACTGCCCGAACCAGCCTCGCTCAAGCAGAAGCTGCCGACCTATACGAGAAACCAACTTCCGTCAGCTGATTCTCCTTTATTTGAGCTCGGAAGCAACATTGAAATCAACGTACCATGTTCTCAGCAAGGCGAGGAAGGTACTGTTCCTTCTGCTGGTCCGTGCCGTAGAGCTAAACAGCAGGGAAACCGTGTTAATGAGGGAACGAAGGTGTGTTTGAGCATATTTGATCACTCACCTGGAACACAGTGTTGACGACGGTGTTCTGCAGGTTCACGAGCAAACCCACGGACGGCTCCACCTTGGAGAGCTCTTCGATACTGACGCACAAGCTCATGAACGAAGCCTCACTACCACCATACTGCGCCGGAACCTCAATCGACATGAGCTGTACGCACCACATACAGACCGTGAAATTAGTCCCGCGCGAAGCCACACATCACGTGCCACAATGACTATCAAACGTACCCCGTTCTCGAAAAGGCCGTCCAGAACAGCACGGTCAAGCGTGCCCGATCGGTCCATTTCTTTCACGCGCGGCTGGATCACGTCCGCCGCAAATCGGGCAACTGAGTTCGCGTCACATCTTGCACTAAGTACCCCGCAACGGCCGGAATAAGGCAGTTTCATCATCACTCACCTGTGTCCTTGAACATGGTTTCCTCCTCCGTGAGCGTGGTCAGCGGGCCAGGACCCGCCGTGTACGCGTCGTCATCCAGCGCCATCGCCTGCGAGCTCTTCAGGCGCGAGGCGACGCTGTGCTGCTGTCGCGAGACGCGGCCCATCGCGCGCGAGGCCATACGACGGCTCATTGTCATCGCCATGGTCGATATCTGTTGTTGGCTGTGGGAGGGGGAAGTCGTGCGTGTTCGAGCTGTTAAAAGCGGTTGTGACCCGAGTCAGCCAACACGCGGCCCCGACAGTGTTGGTGGAGGCTTTGTCTCTCTCGTCGACGACGACGAGCGCCGCGCGTGGGCGCCGCTGACGCATGCCGAACGAAACGTGGGTTCCTGCGGCGAACTCAGGTGTGGACGGAGCGGCGCGTAGCCAATCGGAGGCGCCGTAGAGGCCTGCGCCACGTCCGCACGGGGCCCGTCCGCGCGTTCTCCCGAGTCCCAGTCGCCGAGCCGCTACGGAACTTCAAGCCGTTCGCCCCTGCTCGCCCGGCGGTAACTTCCTCAATGCGCCGGAATGGAACAAAGCGCGACGCACGTGGGGCGCGCCACTGGCGCCGATTTGATTGGCCGACAACTTGAAGTCAGCACACTCTGAGTAAAGCAACACAAACGCACCATTTACGCAACTGTGTCTGAATCGCAACATAGGATGGATGTACTAACATAGGATGTTTTGAGCAGCGCACCGACCAGCCTGGCAGAATGATTAGCGTCGTGACTTCCAGGGGCATGATCATGACACATGATCATGCCCATCAGATTCTTGGCGCTAATCACTGGGGTCACTGCGCTCGTGGAGCTTATAAGGAGCGTCTCCGTGGATGGCGGAGCGTAACCGGCTGAGCGCTATTCCCAGCAACCATCCTTCCTCCATCTCACTTCAGAACCAGCGAGTACAGAAAACAACAATGGAGTCGTCGGTGCTTCTCTCGCTCATCGTCGGCGGCGCAAGTCTCGTCGTGGCAGCGCATGCAACGAGTGCGTCCACAGCTGTGCCGAGTCGAATCGCACGTGCTCTCGCGTTCTTACCGTGGTATTGTGTGTGTTATTCGAGCAGTATGCCTTGCTGGCGTGGACGGCACCTGCGTTCTCAACCGATCGGGCACCATTGTCGCGGCAATCATCGGCTACGCGACCGTGGTTCCGTTGGTGTTCTGTCTTCGCGCGGCGTGGGCGGACCACCGCGCGCAGAAGGTCGATGAGCGCTTGCCGCTACTGTACGTCAAATTGCTAATCGCCATCCGCTTGGAAGTATCCGAGGCTGACCTTTCTTCTCTGCCAGCAGTGGAGTCAGCAATGGCAAGCAGACAATGGTTAAGTCGTCGCGCGTCCGAACGTATCTCTATGTCAGCCACTTCTTGTCAGCATGGGTACTATCATTCTTGGAGATCGTTCCGGTCTGTTGGAGGAGCACTCATCTGCTTCTTTCGTGATTCGTAGGGCGACAATATGTGGCAGTTCGCTATCCCAATTCTCTTCATGGAGGTTTTCGTCGACACACTTCTGCCAAGCGCGACGTTCTCGCTCATCATGTACTCAGCCTGCATTGTCGCGATTCCATCCGTGGGTCGCCTCTTGGATCGAACCAACCGGTGGACGGCGATGAAGTACTCCATCCTGCTCGAGAACGCCATGATCGTGGTGAGCTCGATGGTTCTCGGCCTGATCATGCTCGTCACGAATGCCGACGGTATCCACAAACCAGAATGGACGCCAGAGCTGCTGGGTCTCTTCAGCATCACTCTGATGTGTGGTGGCGTGGGTCAAGTTCTCAACGATGCACAGACACTCGCCGTCGAGCGAGACTGGGTCGTGGTCTTGGCTGGGCGTGACTCGGCGACGCTCGCGGAGCTCAACACGATCATGCGCCGGATCGACCTCAGCTGCACCATCCTGGCACCTATGGCGTTTGGTATCATCATGGACTTCGCTGGCGAAAATCCCACGACGCGAGCGATGGTCGGCGCCGCAACTGTGGGCTTCTGGAACCTCGTGTCGACACCGTTGGAGTACGTCATGACCAGGGACATTTACGATCTCACGCCCGAGCTAGCGGCAAAGGAGCAACACCATACCGACGATCACCTCCAACAAGTTGGTGGGGAGCCCTCGCAGCCCGAGAAAGGTGTTGTGGCCGCTCTGCGTCGCTACAGTCGGTCTTGGCACAACTACTCGAGTCACCCCGTTTTCCTCATCAGTTTGGCGTTCTGCGGGCTGTACATGACAATTCTGAACAGCAGCGCGCTCAACACCGTATACCTCAAGTGGCGCGGTGTACCGGACTCAGTACTCGGCGTGAGTCGAGGAGCAGGCGCGGTGTCCGGTCTCGTCGGCACGTTCGTCTTCCCAGTAATTTCGCGCTGGCTTGGCAGTATCGAACGTGCCGCAGTCGTGAGCGTTTGGCTCTTCTGGCTCAGTCTCGCGCCGGTGGTCGTCGTGTTCGTGGTTCGTGGCGAGTCCGAGATCTCGGATTATGCCATGATTGCCTGTACTACCATCTCCCGGGCGTGGCTTTGGAGTACAGATCTCGCCGAGACCCAGATCATGCAAGAGTGGGTCGAGCCGAACCGCCGCGGTGCCATCAACTCAATGCAAACCGCGACGTACCAGTTCGCCGCCGTCGTGATGCAGTTTATGGGCATCGTCTTCCATGACCCGCGGCAGTTTGAGACCCTCGTGTTCTTCTCGTTGACTGCCGTGCTCGCGTCAGCGATTGGATTCTCCATTTGGGATGTGAAGTACGGCCGCCACCGCTCAGCGTACGTGTGTGGAGCCGATAATGATGGCGCTTATATCGAGTCATGAACTTGAAGATATGAGTGAACAACAGACGCTACGAAGGCTCGGACATTGTCTGATTTATTTGTAATAAATAGAGATGGGGAGGCGAGGATTGTGGGTGACATCCAACGATTGGCCGCGCACAACTGGGTCATTGTTCCACTCCATTGGTGTTGGATCCTGAGGTCGTCTCTCCGTAAGATCACCCCGGAACTTGCGCGTAAGAATTGTCGACATGTGACGTAGCGGCTGCTGACGTGGCACCTTCAGCGCCCGCAGGATATGGTACTCGCCGGTGAAGATTTCCAGCGCGAGGAACAGCGCAAGACGAGATTGATCAATGCGCAGACTCGAGATCGATGGTGAGGACTCGAGGTCAGCAACACAAGTCATAAATATCGTGCTCTCCCTGAGGTTTGCCTGTTTTGCGACAGCACAGAGTTAGATGATGGATACACAAGTGGCAAGCCAGCGATTCGTACGCGAGTGAGTCGACAATCGTAGTCCACGAGATGGAGATGGCGAAAGGCCCCGTACTTGCGGAGAAAACTGGCTAGGAATGCTTCGCAGTCAAACTCTTGCTGACAGAGGCACTGGACGGCAATATATCCTATTAGACCGGCGGCCGCTCTCAACTCGGGAGTCATCGGACCCATACCTCGAGTCTTGCAATCATGGAACTAGCACCGGAGCCGTCAGAGAACGCTTGGTCGGTGAATTCAATTGGGAACTCTGGAGGAGAATACCAAGCACCTATTGACAACCACTCACTTAGCTGGTCTTCGGGGTGATTTCGCAATAGACTAGCGCTTTGAAAGACTTACGCTGCTCAAAATGGATGCGGGGCGATTCACCATGCCGCTCTCGTTTCGATTCTGACGAAACGCGCTGTAGACCAAGCGCCAAGAAGACCACAGACGAGCCCATGTTCAAGGTGAGCAGGTACCTGTCGTTTCCCAGCGACAGCAACTGCCACGCCTCAACGTCTTGTGTGGGGGATGGAAGTGAGTACGAAAACGATAGACTCAGGCTCCGCGCGCAACCTCTTGCAAAACAATAAGACGGGGCGGGCGACAGCGTGAAGTGATTGCTCGGCCCAGAGTCCTGGCTGGTGATGTGGCTGTCGATTGCGACCACGGCCACGAGATTGTCGTCGGAGCTCTGCCAAACACGGAGTCGGGCGCCATCTGCGAACACAACAGGGAACGCCGCTCACACGGTTCAGTTTCACTGTGCGACAAAACGAGACGAGTAAAAATGAGTTTACCGCTGGGTCCGTCAAAGCTCCGCGCCATCGGCATCTGCTTGCCGACTTGGAGCCGCAGAGCGAGGGGTAGCTCCAACCTCCCCACGGCGAACGGCGAGGCGATACGCTTCCAGACCACCACATACGATGCCTCCCAGAGCGAGTAATACACTGTGAGTACAATCGAGTGTGAGAACACTCCACGCATTGGCGATCAGTGATGGCGTCATCTCGCTCCGACAGCACGTACCCAAGTGGTTGCCGTCGCTCGAGAACCCGAGCAGCACGGCGCAGTCCTCGCGCGACAGCACCTGGTCCACCGTCCACCGCTGGCGCGGCAACAAATCCGTAAGATCATGGTACTGCGTGCGGCCCTCGCGCTCCCGCGACGCCAGCGCGTGGACGAGCGAGCGCGGTTGTCGGTGCCTGGAGTTGCCGCGCGCCATTCCGCATTTTTCGACTTGAGGAAAGGTCGGTTTTTGAAGGAGCCTCCCACGACTTTCCGTACTTAGTCGCAAAAGTATATGTAGTCCACATCAATTGGCTCCCAACACGCACGTGGATAGAACCAGTACATGATGGTTGAAGTAGGGCACATGTGGACCACGTCGACGAATGTGTTTTTGGGTGATTGGGCCAGTTTCCGGCGCTCGGATTGGTTCAAATCCCGCTACGGTCTGCCGTCTCATACAGCCACCGTTCCAATCCGGTGCGAAGAGCTCCCCGCCCCGCAGACGAACATCCGTCGTCAACGCCCCACAACTCGATTGCTCTACGTGACTAAAGACCATGGTGCTAACGCTCTCCCGCCGCCTGGCCACGCGCGCCACCTCGCGCTTCCTGCAGCAGCGCGCCGTCGCGGCGCCGCTCGCGCGCGCGAGCCACACGCACGCGCCGCTGACGCTGCTCACGGAGGACGAAGAGATGTTCAAGGACACCGGTACGGACCGACCGGAAGGTGGCATATGGTGAAGTGGCTGTGTATTGACTGGATATGTGGTATTGCGTGCTGTAGTGGCCAAGTTTGCCGCTGATGTCGTGCTCCCGCGCGTGTCGGAGATGGACAAGACGGGCGAATTCGACCACGTCATCACGCGCGGCCTCTTCGACAACGGCGTACGTGCACTCATTCCTGGTTGGGACGGAGGAAACACCAAACGAAGAGACTCACAATGGCATCTCTCTGTGTGCAGTTGATGTCGGTCGAGATTCCTTCGGACTACGGAGGCAGCGAGGCCTCTTTCATGAGCTTGTCGATCACCATCGAGGAGCTCTCGAAGGTGGACCCTGTCGTCGGCCTGCTCGTGGACCTGCAGAACACCGTCGTCAACAACGTCTTCCTCGTACGTTGCTGTGTCATGCATAAAGTGACTGCCGTTTGTGGAGCTGACGTTTCGGAGCTGTGGACATTAGATGCACGGCACTGAGGAGCAGAAGCAGAAGTACCTCCCTCGATTGAGCACGGACATGGTACGACCAAACCACGATGGAAACCACCTGAGTTCGCTTCACTGACGTGATTGCGTGACCTTAGGTTGGCAGCTTCTGTTTGAGCGAGGCAGGCTCGGGCAGTGACGCGTTTGCGCTCAAGACCCGCGCCGAGGTGTCTGCGGACGGCAGCTACTACACGCTGAACGGTCAGAAGATGTGGATCTCAAACGCCGAATACTCGGGCGTCTACCTCGTGTTCGCGAACATTGACCCGTCGAAGGGCTACAAGGGTATCACGTGCTTCATCGTTGACCGTGAGACCGAGGGCCTCGAGATCGGAAAGCCGGAGGACAAGCTCGGCATCCGCGCGTCGTCGACTTGCCCTGTGACGCTCACGAACGTCAAGGTCAAGAAGGAGAACATTCTTGGCGAGGTGAGTCGTATTGACGACTGGCGATTCGTACCCATCTGTTGGATCATGATGGCGCGTGTTTGGTTGTGTAGGTTGGCAAGGGTTACAAGATTGCCATCAGCACCCTCAACGAAGGCCGCATCGGTATCGCTTCGCAGATGCTTGGTCTTGCCCAGGGTGTGTACGACCAGACGGTGCCGTACCTTTTCGACCGCCACCAGTTCGGCATGGCGATCGGTGACTTCCAGTCCATGCAGCACCAGCAGGCCGAGGCCGCCTTGGAGATTGAGACGGCACGCCTGCTCGTGTACAACGCCGCCCGTCTCAAGGACGCTGGTCTCCCGTTCGTGAAGCAGGCCGCCATGGCCAAGCTCCACGCTTCGCGGGTCGCTGAGAAGACCGCGTCCAAGTGTATTGAGTGGCTCGGTGGCGTCGGTTTCACCAAGTACTTGCACGCGGAGAAGTTCTACCGTGACGCCAAGATCGGTGCCATCTACGAGGGAACCAGCAACATGCAGCTCTCGACGATCGCCAAGATTGTCAAGGAGGAATACAAGAAGTAGGCGTGCTGCGTACGGATACGAACTGTACGGTCTGAGTGCCGGTGATAATGATGTCAAACGTGTAAAACGACTTGATAAGTGGCTCATGATAGATCACGAGTGGCTTCGAAAACGCTTTGGGAGAGAGCCGTCGAGGCGATTTCTACGTAATCGTAGAGGCGTTTGGTGTGGACATCAAATTTTTATTCCTCGTTCTCCTCGAAGTCGTGAACATGCACAGGCGTGAAAGCCGAAAAAGCTGGTCGCTACGTGGTTATGTGGGTCTCTTTCACTTCGAGACATGCGGAGCCTGAATCTTTGCTTCGATCAAACACTCTCAGCAACACGCGACACAAACAGCGGACCAAAGACAAGCACAGTCGTGGACAGCAACTTGATGACGACGTGGAGGGCTGGACCTGCGGTGTCCTTGAACGGATCACCGACAGTGTCACCAGTGACGGCGGCCTTGTGAGCTTCGCTGCCCTTACCCCCGAAGTTCCCGAGCTCGACGTATTTCTTGGCATTGTCCCACGCGCCACCAACGTTGTCCAGGAAGAGTGCCATCATAATACCAGTGACCGTACCGAACATCAAGTAGCCGGCCAGCACTTCGGCTCCGAGGAGGGGCTTGCCCTGGTAGTCGCCAATCTACACCAATGAATGAGAAATAGACACGGGTGAGCTCTCGGAGATTCAATGTCAATAAGCCCTCTGCCAAATGAAAACGTACCGCGCGGAAGACCAGACCGATTGCGACAGGGAGTAGGACGGCCAGCAACCCAGGAAGACGCATTTGCCGAAGCGCGGCCTCAGTCACGAGCGAAACACAGGTGCGGTAGTCAGGCTTCTGCTTGTACTCCATGATTCCGGGGTACAGCTCAAACTGGCGGCGAACTTCATTCACAACCTCTGCAGCCGTGTCACCGACAGCGGCGACAGCCAGGCCCGTGAAGAAAAAGACCATCATCGTGCCGAGCAGGCCTCCGACAAGCACTTCAACCGTCGCAATATCCACCGACTTGAACTCTTGCCCAGCAAACTCGGAGAATTCGTCCATGAAGGCACCAAACAGCACGAAGCAGGCAAGCGCCGCGGATCCGATCGAGTAGCCCTTTGTGATCGCCTTAGTGACGTTACCCGCGGCGTCAAGCTTGTCTGTCGCGTCACGGACGTAGTCCGGCTGGCGACTCATCTCAGCGATACCGCCGGCATTGTCTGCGATGGGCCCATAGTTGTTCATTGCAAGCACGAACACGGCCGACGAGAGCATGCCCATGGTCGCCACAGCCGTGCCGAACAAACCAGCATGGCGATTGCTCATTCCGCCAATGCCCGAGTTTGCGCCAAGGTGGTATGCCGAAATCACAGCAATGCTCACCATCAGCGTAGGCACAACCGTCGACTTCATGCCCACAGCGACACCCGTGATGATGTTCGTGCCGTGACCCGTCGTACTCGCCTTCGCGATGCTTCGTACCGGGTAGTAAGCGTAATCGGTGTAGTACTGGGTCGACTTGACGAACACAAATGCCGTGACCATGCCGACAACGCCACACAGGAAGAAGTTGAACCACGCGCCCGGCGCCGATTCCGTGTACAGCAGCCATCGCGTCGTGAACAGGAAGCCGACAAGAGCGAGACCCAGCGATGCGTTATAGCCGGTCTGCAGCGTGCCCATCGGGTTGTGGTTGCCACGCGACTCGGCCTCGCTGGGAGCAGTCACAAGCAAGATGCCGATGCTGCTCACGACGATGTCAAACGCGTGAACCACGACCGGGAAGAAGACAAACGCGACCGGGTAGTCCAAGTGAGCCTCTTTCGCAAGCGTGCCGCCGAGAATCATCGCGCCGATGATCTCGGCCGCGACACTTTCAAACACATCGGCACTGCTGCCCACACAATCGCCCACCATGTCACCCACCAAGTCGGCGATCACGGCAGGGTTGCGCGGGTCGTCCTCGGGGATACCGGCCTCCACTTTGCCCACAAGATCGGCACCCACATCGGCCGCCTTGGTGTAGATGCCACCGCCAAGCTGCATGAAGAGCGCGACAAACGAAGCGCCAAAGCCGTAGCCGACCATGAGCATGGGAATGTCCGTGAGCGCAACGTACGAGCCGAAGAAGAGGTACAGCGAGAGGTAGAGTGTGGTCACGCCGGCAACGCAGAGCGTGATGTCGAGCACGGCCGAGAACGCGCCGCCGCGGAAGCAGATCAGCAGGGCCTCGCCATACGAGCGGCGCGCAGCACTGGCCACGCGGATGTTCGACTGCGCAGAGACCCACATGCTGATGTAGCCGGCTGCGGCCGAGCACACGGCACCGATGAGGAACGACAGCGAGCCGAGCACACCGAGCGTCATGTTGCCGAGCGCCTCCACCCCCGACGCCAGCGCGCTCGCGGGGCGGAGCGCGTAGCTGAAGAAGATGAGCGCCGCGATACCGACGGCGATACGCGAAATCGCCGTGTACTGGATGCGCAAAAAGCCCTCGGCGCCTTCGCGGATCGGGTTCGAGACCTCGCGCATCTCCGGCGTGCCGTCGTCCTTGGCGAGCACCCAGTTCGAGAGGTAGAACGAGAAGAGCGCGCCGTACCCGCAGATCGTGAGCGCGAGGAAGATGGGCCGGAAGTCGCTCGAGAAGAGTAGGAACAGCGCGCCGAGTGCCGAGATTCCGATAAACAGCTTCTGGATGTCGATCTGGCGCGCGTACGCGCGCGACGCGTTGCCGACGCCGCCCTTGCCGTACATGCCGCCGGGCAGCGTCTGTGACGGGCCGTAGTCGCCGTAGCCATTGCTGTTGCCGCCGAAGCCGCCGTGGCCGCCGCCGAACTCGACGTCCGGCATGAGCCCCTGGTGGTGCATGGTCGTCTTGTGTGCTCCAAATTGAACTTGCGCCCTGAGAGCTCCTCAACAGCGGACACGTATCCAGAGCCAGAGTGCGTCGCATGGCCAGAAAAAGGATTAGTCCAGAACCAGGTTCCAATATAGTGTGGTGCACACCGGACACTTTCTCCACTCCATATGTATTGATTTGAGTTACTTATTAGCGGAGCGGTCATCAAGAGAGCCTTCGGCGAGGAATCGACAGATTCATGCAATCGCACAGTTCTCCTAGCGTGCTATACCCGCAGCTGATGCAAGCGCACTTCGGTGGCTTTGATCACATCGGTTACTTGTCATAGACGGACGGGACCGAAACGCAAATATTTAAAAATGACGGGGTAAAATGCAATTTCCCCTTTTATGTTATCGGGGGGAGCTCATGGTTTCATCCCCGTTATGAAAAGGACAGTGCTACAGACCAGGTATAAAATACCAGGTAACGAGCATGCATGAATTTTACGCAACAGGTAATGACCAGGTAGCGGGATTACCTGCATGAGTTGATGCTAAACTGTCAGAACTGATGAAATATTGGAGCGAATATTTCACGGCCGACCTGCGAGAGTTGTTCCGTGGTGTGGGAACACCAGACTGGTGGGAAAGAGCTTTCCCAACGAAATTCGTCCAAGTCCACAGAGCAGGGATTGAGCAGGTAGAGAAACCATGTATTCGACATGTATTCAAGACATGAACAGAAACTTCGACGTGTTTTTTGGTCCACGTCGCTACGAGGCGCACATCCTTGCACAATCAGCTTGAGCATCTGAAAACGAAGGCTGAGCTGGCCGGTCGAGGACAGATCGCGGCTCACAGTGGCGTGGAGTAGACGCCAGAACTTGTAGCACGCGAAGAAGCCGCAGCTGTAGCCATCAGACTCCACCGGTGTCTAAACGCGCTCCACGGTGAAGTCCGTCGCGGGCACGATCGTCTCGATCTTCTCGGCGAGGTTGCCCATGATCCGCTAGGTGGTGACGAGACTCCTGGACTTGTCGAGGACCATGCAGCACCAGTGCATGTTGCCGAAGCAGACAGGGATCCCGATGAACTTGACGCTCTCGTCGCTGTCGTACGCTTGGATCTCCTGCTCGATCTCCGATGAGAGCTGGTACGGCGTGAGTGGGCTGGACCGGGTACGCTTCTTATCTGGGTTGTCGAGCTCCAAAACACGCGTGGCCTTGAACGTTGACCACGTCTCGGACAGTCGGTCACAGAATGCGCGGATGACACCATCGTTGAACCACTCGGGGGGCTTCACACACGGCAGCATGCTGTAGTGATAGTCACTGTCAAACCCCTCGATCGTACCTGCTGGATACCTGGCCGATACCTGTTCGGCGAGTTCGCGGACATCCTGTTGGAGAGCGCTCGGCACGGTGGACGCAACATCTCTCTCGAGCCACCGCACTAATGCGAGCCCGTCATCGGCTGCATCCTTCATCAAGTTGACACGATGCATGACTTCGACCGTGGCTCTCGAGTAGAACAGGGTGTGTCTGCCCAACCCAACGACCGCACGTGGATCCGTCGCCTCCTGGCTGTAGGTCTGGGAGGAGATGGATATCGCGTCTTCTGCCTTGTTGGAGAGCGGCAACACCTTGAAGCACTTCTCAAGCGTAGCTCGCGGTAGCGTGTAGAAGGCGTCGTTCGCCATTGCCGACCGGGGCTTCTTGACGAACTCCACCTTGCCGCGCTCGTACTCGAGATGCCGAACACTGATGACATCAAGACGACGCTTCAGTTCGCCGAGCCCCGGCTTTTCTTCGTCCAGCGACTCGAGTAGCTGCTTCATGGTGATCTCGCCGAGTGCGCGACGCGCCGTCATCGTGTCGTTGAACACCTGTCGACTCTGACGCGTCTCCGCCTCGTCTTGCGCACGCGACGACTTGGGCCTTCCAAGGCGGGTGGCGCGTGGGTTGAGCTTGATGTTGACGTTCGGCTTGGGGCGCTTTGGCAGGGGCTCCTCGAAGCCATCATCGTCGTCGTCTGGCTCGGAAGGCTGCGTTTGAGACATGGCCAGGTCAGAGACCGGCCTGGGCAACGCGACGGTCGCTGGGTCCACGATGGGCAGGTGGCCGAGTTCTTCCGAGAAGAGGCTGTTCTGAGTGAGCGAGACACCTGCAGCCACCACAACAACATCGAGTGAGACAAACGGGCGTGATACCTGGTCAATACCTGTTTGTTACCTGCGCTTAGTTGCGTCGGAGGCTCATCGTCGGACGCGTCTTCCTGGTCGGCGGCCGTGGTACTCGATGCGTGGTGGCGCTGTGCAGCGGCGGCCTTGACTCGCCTGCCCATACGCGCGTTCATCCAAGCATCTTGGACAAACTTGACAGACGCCTCGAACTCTTCTTCGTCGGAGATCTCGGCCAGCTCGCCGCAGAAAGTCTGCAGCAGCCTCATGGCCTCGTTGTAGCGCTCGCGCATGGAGCGCTGACTTGCCGCACATTCTCGGGCCACATAAAGCCCCCCGACAATCAACCTCACTTGCTCGTCGCTGTCACCCGTCGACCCCTGTGGCCTTCCACAGACACACATAACCCAGACCCCCATTCGACTCTCTCCGTTCGTGGTTGGGTTGGAGCTAGACTGACAGCTTGACAGGACGGTTGATGATTGCTAGTTTCCG